>JAYMFT010404479.1:0-18691 GCA_038088735.1 Panulirus argus | reverse complement strand
TGCTCTAAGTCATTGAGAATGGAGAATGTGAGGGCTTCGATCCCTCCACTGTCCGTATGGGAGGAATTCAACCATTCTCGATGGTGAACGTTGAAATCCCCGAGGTCCAGGATCTCAGCTTGCGGGTGAGAGGATGTCACAGTTTAATACACTTTCTTCTCTCACCCTATAGGCCTTTGCTGAACCTTTACTTTTACTCTGTTTCCTTATAAACATCATTACTTTTACTTGCATTTACTTTCAATTGCCTATGCTTAGATACATCATATAACACATTTATAACCTTCTGCAATTCCTTTTCACTCTCTCCAAACAACACGGTATCATTTGTGAACAGGCTTGTCACTAGCCACCATACCTTACCACCACAGTCCATCTCTGCACCCCATTTCCCTAGTTTTGCTCTCATCTCTCTCATCATTCCATCCATAAATATTTTAGAAGGCAGGGTGAAATCACATGGCCCTGCCTCACACCCACATATATACCACCACTTTCAATCAATTCTCCATCCAGGCATTTGCTTCTTTATAGAGGGCTTTTACACCTTCCAACAACTGTCCCCCTACCCCCAAATATCCTTAAAACATGCCATAAAGTATTCCACTAAACTCTGTCATAAGCTTTCTCCAGAGCCATAAAAGCTACATACAGCTTCTAACCTTTCATTACATACTTTTCCAGTCATTCTCACTGCAAAAATCTGATCCACAAATCCTCTACCTTTCCTAAAAACCCCTTGCTCCTCAGTACTTCTGCATTCTGTCACTTCCTTTGCTCTATCAATCAACACCTGCATACATTTTTCCTATCATTAAACACATTCAACAATCTTTAAAAGTACTCACTCCATCTCCTCTTCACCTCATCACTGCCTGTTACCACTTACCTATTTGTCCCTTTCACCAATGTTCCCATGTGCTATACTGTTTTCCTTAAACTACTAAACTCCTTCATGAACATCTCATTCTCCCTGAACTTTGCTGATACTCACACTCTCCAACACTCATTTGCCCTCTTTTACAGTCTGCACTAACCTCCTTACCTTCCGCCACTTTCTGGTTTACATCTCACAATAATTTGAACTCTTTCCCTTTAAATACCAACTGCACACCTTTCTCTCTCTCTCACTAACAGCTTTACATCATCATCCTAACACTAATTATCATTTCTCACTTACCCACCTCCCACTTTCTGCACGTCACACACCTCTCTCAAATATGCCATCAGTGCTTCACTAAAATACCTGACATTCCTCACCCACTCCCTAAGCTTCACTAAATCTCACCTTCTGCCATTGTACACTCATTCTCACTCAGGGTTTCTTTACACAAGTCCTGTTTCCAAGCTCATTAACGTTCACCATCCTTATCATTTCCTCTTTTCCAGAAACTTTAACAAATCTTTACCACTGCTTCCATCAACTAATGATCCAACATCCCATCATCTGTCCATCTCAGCACATTCACATCTACAAGAATCTCATCTGCAAATCTATCAATTACTATGTAATCCAAAATACAAATTTTCTACTCACCCACATATACTTATGCATATCCCTCTTTTTAAACCAGGTATTCCAATTACCAATACTTTTCCAGCACATAACTCCACAACTTGTTCACCACTGCCATATACTTTACTGAATATCCCATGCACTCAACTGCCATCTGCAAATTCAATCTGCTTACACTTTCACATTTGAGTTACTCTTCACTACTCTGCAGCCTCTCGCATCAAAACTGCTGACACACTCACTGAGTTGTTCCCAAAACACTCACTTCTTCTCATCATTCTTCTTGTGGCTAGGTGCACAAGCACTAATAATCACCAATCTCTCGTAACCCACTTCCATGTTTACCTGCATAAGTCTGGATCTAACTTTTTTATTCCATTTCACACATTCCTACAACTCCTGCTTTAGGAGTAGTGCTACCCTTTCCTTCGTTCTCACCCTCACTCTAATCCCTGAATTTACCCCTAAGTCATTACCAACCAATTTCCCCCTTTACACTTGAGCTTTGTTTCAATCAGTACCAGAACATCCAGATTTTCTTTTCTTCAAATATACAAGACATCTCTCCTTTCTTCACATCTTGGTTACATCCACACACATTCAGATGCCCCATCCTGAGCCTTCAGAGAGGATAGGCACTGCTCACCTAGCTCCTTCTGTTACATCTTTTAGAGACTAAAATACAAGAGGGGGAGGGTTTGCAGCCTTCTTAGTCACTTTCTGCAACACACAGGGAATACATGAGTAGAATTATTTCTCCCCTATTCCCAAGGATAAATGTGTATCCCATGTATATCCTATAAATCTAAATAAAGTAAACAACAATACACCATAACCTTAAGAAACTATATAGTAGGAATGAAAGCAGAAAAAAGTAAGAAAGCTGTAAGAGACAGCCAATCTGCTTAAAATCCAAGAGAAATCTGAGCTGCCAGGCAGATCAGTCACATGGAGTGAGTGGGTCAAAAATGCCATTACAGTGCCAAACTCTGCTTGGTAAAAAGCAAGCCTGAAGTGATCAAGCTGCAGCTATGATGGGATAGCAGTTAGCAACAGGTGGCAAAAGCTAAGGTATTCCCTTTGTTATATGGGGAATAACAAGGTTGTACCCCCAACAAATATCCTGAAGATATCTCATTACTTGAGAAGCACACTAGCAGAGAGATATATACCTAGAAATTAAGGTACTTGTAAATAAACTACTGTGGTGCCTTGTTGGGGGAAAGGAAAGGAAACCTGCATGAAACAAAACATGACCTAAAACAAAAAAATTTCTGATCTGAAATACACAGATATTCTACATAAAGACTGACCCACTCTTTGAAAAACATCAACAACAAAGTGAGTTAGCCTGAGATATATTCCTGTAATGAGATTACAACACTTATTCAATCTTGAAATATGCCACCCTTATTGCTAACTGATATTAGTCAGGTTAATCTGGCTGAAATTAACTTAATACAATTAAATGCTGGCAACAGGCATAAACAAAAAGACATCACCTAAACAAAAAGACATCACCCCAAATCAACAAATCTAACACTGAACAATCGAACTGTCGAGAGTCTTGCCCCTATCTAACATGTGGGATGCTAAAACCTACCTGGGTTATGTCATTAAGAGGAGCAGCATAAACACAGTCCCTAACTTAAAAAAACTGACTCAAGTCAACCACATTAGGGTTAACTGCAACAGTAAGCACAATTGGTAATTATCTGATTACTGTGGGTACTTCCAGTCATAACCCTGACAAATGTTTTGTTTTTGCTATAAAATTTGAAATATCTAAAAATACCCCCAAAAAAAAAAATAATTCAGAATAAGAAAGTATTGGCTTGGCTGATCAAATTAAGCCTTACCGCTGTCATAATGCTGCAAGTAATGTTAGTACTGGTAGCCAATGCCAGTGGTGTCTCCAACTATAACATTCCTCAAAAAATCTATTTACTTATGATTTGTGCTTTGTTAACCACAAACAAATGAAAATATCACTTATCAGAGATTAAGAAAAGGAACAGGGGTGGAGACAAAGTTCATGTATCTGGTCACTCCCAGTTGAGCATGTGAAATGAATTGCAGTGGCTTGGTACGCCTAACTGTGTCATGAGCCGAGGCAGGTTATTGTATGGTTATATAGCTCTGTGGACAAGCATCCACCAATCCCATATATGAAGAGGATGGATTCTATGTGGAGTCTCCCTACCCTGGAGTAGAACTGGTATGTTAATCCCCTATAAGCAAGAGCTCTCTCAGATTTCTAAGTTGTCTATAAGTAAAATAGTGAAAGTCTGAGGATAAGCCAAGACTGATGAAGGTGGCAGAAGGAGAAAACATCAAAGTAAAGTTTGAAAAATATGGTGTAACATGTAAGTGTGTGGCAAGCAATAATACTAATGTGACAAAAAGAGACATCAATAAAAGAAAGTGTAAATCCTTCCTCCTGTGGCTACATTTTACTGGCAACTAAAACTAAATGATCCAATAAAAGAGAAATCATATAATATTCAATAATGTCATATACTAGATTTACCTTATGGTCTTTATCTTTCTTTTCTTCTGCATCCTTTCTGTCACGTTTCTTGACATCAACAATATCTTCTGATTTGGTATGGTGTGGAGACAGCTGTTTGGTCTGCTGAACACAGCTGTCAAGGCGCCTCTCATGTCCATGATGTTGTTTATTTTGGGCAGCTTGGACAAGCTGAAGCTCATCCTGAGTTTAACAAGACAAGAATCATATCTAAATATCAGAGCAAACGAACTTTATAATCACCAAACATTTTGCTCTCAGTGTACCTATGTAATTTTCCTTCTTCTAATCTGCAGCAAGGTGCCTCATGCAGATCCTCCTCCAAACATACAAATTTTCTTTGTGCTTCCATCAATCTAAGAATTTTTTCATTTTTCTGTCATTCAACCCCATTTCTGGTCTTCCCTTGTATTCATTCCAATTAAACTAATCCACAAACATTTAAGATAATGTGTGCCTTATGCAAACATAATCTCAGTGTAGTGATTGACAGTACATGAGAGTAAAATTAATGTAATGGTGTTTGACAAGAAACAGAGTGAAAGTACAGATCTAGCAGAGCCCTACAGTGTGGGATAAGAAAGTGTACTAAACTGTATTGCAGATATGAGGGAAGAAAGACTGGAAGAAGTGAAAGAATTCAAGTACTTGGGAGCTATTTTGGGTAATTTGGCAGTATATGGCAGAAGAGTCACTGGGTCCCTTAACAGAATAAAGATGGGGAGAGGTGTAAGCATGGAAGTGAAAAAAGAATTCATGGACAGCAAAGTTCTCTAACCCTGACCTATGCCTTCCACACATGGACATGGGATGAGTCACATATGTCAAGAATCCAGGCTCTTGAAATAAGCTCTTTAAGAAATGCATGTGGTATGACTAGAAGGAATGAAGAAAGTAATGATGGGGGTTTATGAGAGATATGGTATGGCAGGGAATGCAAATGGAATGAATTTTGGAGTGGTAGAACAGGTGAAATGTAATACTTTGAGGTGGTTTGGGTATGCAGAAAAAAAATGCAAAATGGGGACTTTACAAGAAGAGTGTATCATACTATGATTAAAGGGGTCAGTGTGAGACAAAGACCACCTGTGACAGGAGGATACAGAGTGGAAGAGCACTGGTGGGAAAGAAGTAAGTGAAGAATACATGGAATGGTGTATGCGAGGGAAGCAAGTAAGGAGATGGATAAGTGGAGACTCTTTTACAATGGCCACCCTGGCAGAGGATAACTCTAACACAGTGTTAATGGAATCTCCTACATAATGTTCCAACTGACTATTTCAGCCTAATGTTCCAATCTTTTACTTCTACCTAATGCTTCTAGTGACAATGATTTATTGGTCACCAATAATGATTTATCCTAATGATAATGATTTATTGGTCACCAAGACAAATGAGAGCTAAGGTGGCATCTGGAACAATCTGACACTCTCTGTGATGGGAATGTTGGTCTACTTTAGGTCTCATTAAGATTTAAGCTACAATAATAGTTTTATGTATTCTCCCACCATGCAACTTATATCTCTTTCACACTGGAACAATTTCACTGATAAAACTGCAAATATTAACAGCATACAGGAGTTTAAGAAGTTGTATGGGAGAAAAGTTCAAGAGCTGGGGGCCCATACGTGTAGAACTCCCTCCCTGTACCATACAAACAGGTGCTCAGATATAGGTAATTGCTGATGCAGAGGTGACAACATAATATCAGGTATACAGTAGAAGTTGTGGAAGAATTTCAAAAGAGTTTTCAATTACAGAAATGCAAGTGTTTTGTAATATCAGTGAATTCATCTTCTTTCATTACCATGTATATCAATATCATCAAAAAACAGCAATATCAAACATTTAGAAAGAACCCAAATGAAGATCAAAATAGATCAAAATACTATCTTTCATTTCTTAGTGACAAATTGACAGCTCTCACCTTGGAAAGAGTGATAGCTGACTTTGGCTTATGAGGCTCAAATACATCTTCATCTGGTTCTTCATCCAAACCACTTATCTGTTTCATCTCCTCTTCTAAGTTACTGGTGTCCATCAAGTTTCTTCCAAAGAATGCTTCCTGCAAAAAACAAAAACCCTGCTCTTATCTCCAATCAATATCACCAAAGTGACCTACCATTCTATTCAACTCATTTGAATCAACCAAAACTAAACAGGTGCTCTCCTGAACACTATGTTACATAAATGCAGCATTGATTAGCATGGATACCGAAAATATCATATATGATAAACCATTTAGAAAAAGTGATCACATAATGATAAGTTTGATTATATGATAAAAGAAGTTAAAAGAACAGAGATGAGACAGGACTTAAGGAGGAGGTATAACTGTGGAAACTGCAAAGAACTAAAAAATTTTTATGATAAAACAGATTGGGAAACAGAGTTCAGTGGCCAGAAACCATGGTACTGTGATGAAAGGGAAGGTTAAGAGGGATGAATGGCTATGTCAAAGATGTCAACAAGCAAGAAAGTTTCAAGATGCCAAGTGGCAGAGATACAGGTGACACTCCAGACAACCAGCTTGTGCAAGGTAAAAGAGAACAAAGAAACAGTATAGCAAAATAAGAAAGGAGAAATGGAAATTTTGAAGAGTACTGTGGATAAGACAGGTGAAAATCCAAATCTTTTCAATAACTTCATCAGAAGCAGACTGTCAGTTAACGAGTAGCTTATCAGATTACTAAAGGATTAAGAGGGAAAAGTAGTTGAAGATGAAATAAGGATAAGTGAAGAACTGAATAACAAGTTCAAAATGTTTTTCGAGTAAAAGGTATTACAGCACCATTATTAGAGAGACGGTAAGGGAAGGAGGCTTTGGAAAACATTACGATATCTAGAAAAGACTTTAACAGAATACTAAATGGTCTTAACCCACAAAAAGGATCATAGTCCTAACAAAATTTCACCATATGTGTTGAAGATGTGTGCCAATACACAAGACAGACCTCCTGAAATAGTGTTCAAGATGTCAATGGAGAAAGGTAACATGTTATGGGAGTGGATAAGGCCAAACTTCATAACCATCTGTAAGAAAGGAGACTGGAGAGAGGTGTGAAACTACAGACCAGTCTCCTTGCTGAATGTGGTCTGGAAGGTACTGGAAAAGTTAATGAGAAAGCAAAATAGACAAATGGATAACTTTCTACACAGTAGAAATTACCTAAGTGAGAGGCAACACAGTTCTAAGGAAAGGAAATCATGTGCTACAAACCTTTTGGATTTCTATTAGAGAGTGAGCTCTGTCTTAGATAAAAGGAAAGACTGGGTAGACTGGGTAAACTATTCATATCTTGACTGCCAGAAAGCATTTGACACAGTAACTCATGGAAAGCCAGTTAAGAAGCTAAATTAGGCAGGAATATGAGGAAGACTCCTCTGATGGACAGAAGAATATCTTTGCAAAAAGGAACAAAGGACATGTCGGAGGAATCTTCTCCAAATGGAAGGGGGTCACCAATAAAGTGCCCCAGGGTTCTGTTTTGGGACAGTTACTCTTCCTGATCCATGTGAATGACTTGTCTGAAGGCATGACCTAAATTATGTTTATGATGCTTTACTCTTGAGGTATGTAAAGGAAATGTAAAGTAATGACAGTGGGAAAAAGAGAAAGAAGGCTCTATATCATTATCATCTAGCAGGATATAGGCTTCAAGATTGTGTATGAGAAGGACTTGGGAGTCAAGTTCATCCCTAGCCTGCTGTCAAAGTCCCACACTGGGAGAATAGTAATGGAGACAAATTGTCTTCAAGCAAATATCAGATCAGTATTCAAGTATATGGATAAAGAAATACTCAACAAGCTGTTCATAACCTATATATGACCAAAACTAGAATACCCTTCTTATGTGTGGTTACCACACCTGAAGAAGCATACAGAGTTAATAGAGAAGGTCCAGAAGATGGTAACAAAGATGGTACCAGAATTAAGAGAGTTAAGTTCCTGGGATACGCTAGAGCCTTTACAGTAGTCATCTTTGAAGAGAGAAGAACAAAAGGTGACCTGATCACAACCATTGAGCTTTCAAAACTTGCCTCTCATGATCCTTCTTCTCATAGCAATGTAGCTTCTATTTTACTTACCCAAGTAAAAAAAAAAAAATGGATTCCCACACTTATTTAATGCCACTGATTCATACTAGTATTATTTTTTTACAAGCATCAATTCCACTGTTAAAACAATTAAATAACATCCTGCTGCATTGTTACACTGACTTTGGACATGATCAAATTCTTCTAAAGTCATTCACACTAATGCCTTTTAATGCAAAGGACACAAAATTAACTATTTCTCATCATAATATGTAATTTGCCTTTTTCCATGACTAAAATGGGTGAAAATCAATAAATACTAATGCAATATAATAAACTGTTAAAGTATTTCCAAACCTGTATATAAGAAGGGAATTTTTCAAGAAGTTTGATCTTCTTCTTTGTGCGCCAATTACTTCTTTTACGCCGCAGCTCTAACACTTGAGGATCCAATGTAGCTTCTTCTCGCGCCTTCTCCTCTTCCTTTTTACCTCGTGCACGCACTTGAAAACCTCCAATGCCTGATTCATGTAAGGAAGGTTTTGTAATCAGATGAATTCACAGATACATAATGAAAAGTTAAAGGTGTTATATGAAATAAATATTGACACAGATATATCTGTAATGTGGATCAAAAGGTAATACCAACAGTAACTACAAATGAGAAAAAGGTAATCACACAAATACAACAGCTAGAAATGCAAACATCAGAAAATACTGCATACTTGTAAAGAAAACCAACCTAATGTTTTGATGTTGCGATATCTACGTTTCCGTAATGTGTATGTTCCAGGTTCAGGACCTGGCAAAGTGTAGAATCCTTCAGGCAAGTCTGGGGGTGTACCATCCTCCTGTAAAACATAAAAACTACTTAGGCTATACCTACATGCTGGCGTAAGCCTCTTTATTAGAATTAAGAATCTAACGAAAAGGAGAACGTGAGACCCAATATTCAAGCCTCCTGTTACAAGACCCCAGTGAGTCTGCATCAAATTAATGACACTAAAAATAAAGAGTTTGGCCTATTAAGAGAGGTTGCTGGTAAAGACTTTGATAATAAAAAGAAGACACTAAGGCAGTTTGTAAAACACTTAAATTACCAATGAAACTAATTCAAACTGGGTCTATGCTTTAATGACATCTTACTGATTTCCTATTTGTCTTTTGTGTTCCCTACTGTGACACTTATTCATCTCTTCCATGCCCTTAAAAGCCCTACAATGCCATACAACCCTACATCATCATTCTGGTATTGAATCTATCATTTTCCCTTCCTTGATATTCATTCCGTAAACTGACTGAACTATAGATAACATCAACTCCCTTCACTACCTAAGCCCTGATCACTCTAACAAAATCTTCAATACCTGAGCTAACTAACATGTCTTTACTATCCAGGCAATAATCCTCAGTGTTTTCATTGTACAAGCAATGACCTTTTCCTTGTCTTCACTACTGAGTATTACCCCTACCATCTTCACAACAGTGTTGCTCATCCTTCTTAAAAGCTTAGGCTGGGGTAGTCTCAATGTACAGGGATACAAAAATGATGAAAAGAATGGAGAAACAGGTAATATGTTTGGGAAAATGAACCCGGATGCTCCAGCTCAGAGTGATATTAAACCTATGGGGAAAGGGGAAGAATAATTTAAGAATGTCACTGTGGTAAAGTCTGGAGTCAGTGTGAAAGCAAGAGCAAAGGAGAGGGTGGCACTTCTGCTGAAGGAGGAGTCATGGCACTATGTTAGTGTAAGGAAGTGAGCTCTACACTTAATGTGGGTAAAAATGAAAGTGGGTCATGATATGTGGGTGGGTGTTTGTGCATATGCATCCAGTAGCAAGGGGAGTGAGGAGGAGGTGTGAGTGGTTTTTGAAAGAAATGAGTGGTTTAGTCAGCAATCTTTAGGCAAGGGATTTAGTAACATTGATGTGAGTGATGCAGTTGTTGAGATTACTATTTGGAGGTATGAGAATAAAAATATGTGCAGACAAGGGGCTGGGAACTGGGAAAACTTGGTTTAAGGAGGGACATACAAAAGCATATGTGGGTGAGTGGGTTAATGATGAGTGGGCATTATAAGATTATATACCAAATGGTAGGCAACCTCACTAACTATCGTCCTGCTGAGTTGGTTGTTATAGGTTTTGTGATTCACTGTGCAGAGGAATGAGTGCCAGTTTTCAGTTTGTCTTTCAGTGACTGTGTTAGCAATGGTGTGATCTAGAGGGTGGGCTTGTTCTTTGATTTCTAGTGATGAAGAGTGGTTGAGTCTGAGCTGATTTCTTTATGTGTGCAACTTGTGGGCAGAAATTTGGGTTATATTTCTCTCTGTCCTCTGTGGTATGTGCTTTTTGGTGTCTTAGTTGGAGTTGCTGATGAAGTGTGAGACTGTATGATCTAAAGAAGAGAAAATATCTATACTGAAGTTTTACATCTTTGTTTCCTTGTATTATGTGAAGACTTGACAGTCTGCTTTCCAGTTCTCTATTTTTTCGGTAACTGTGCTGATTGGATGGGCTAGATGGAGTGACATAAGGATGGGCAAGTGGTCAGATAATAATTCATATAGAATGCTCTACTTGGTTCTTGTGTGTAGTGCTGGTTAGCAGAATGTGATGTCTGGCAAGGTAAGCTGTTGTTGGTGGTGGGCTGGGAGTCTGGTAGGTTGGTTGCATGGGCTAAGGATACTGAGAGGTTGCAATTAGTTTATGAATAGCTCACCTCAAGGATCATGGGTGTGTGTGTGTTGAGTCAAGTGAAATTGGCAGCACTGAAACCTTCAAAGAGGTAGGTGTTGGGCATGGTGGTGAGGTTCTCCAGTTGAGGAGTGTATCTGGGAGGGTTTGTGGAGGAGGATGGTATGGAGATGTTGATTATAATGTGGTTGGTACTGCAAATTCATATTTCATTAGATTGTATTTCTCGGGTGTTGTCACCGTCCGTGCAGTGTTTTGTGATGTCAGTGATGTTGGTGAAAGGTATGGTTTGGTGGACAAGTATTATGAGTCCCCTTCCTTGTCCTTCTTGTCTGTCATTTCTTACAGTTATGTAGTTTAGTTGCAGAGTGGTTGTTTTTAGTTGGATGAGTTAACTTTTATAGAACATCATAATGTTAACTAAAGTACTTTCACTTGAATTTGATATTTTTGCATACATTTATGCATATTTCAGCCAAAAATGCTATCAAAAAAAAGCTATACACCTGCATCTGTTTTGGGTAAGTGATATCACTGTTCAGCGCTCATGACAGCATATGAATGCACCACTCAATGTGAAAAAAGTACACAAGTGATATGTGAGTATCAAGCAATTACCTAAGATTAACAATATCACTTCAGGCTTCAAGAATACACCAAAGAGAATGTAAAAATACTCAACAAGTAATTCTATGAGTAAGCACCTTTAACAGTAAGCTGAAATTCTCAAACATATTGAAAACGTGAAGCACTTTTCAAAATGATTAAGGTTCTCATGTTAAGAAGTGTAGGTGCTTAGTGTTCTCAAAAGAGACATTGAGAGGCAATCTACTTGTTCACAAAACTGTTAAGTTACCTTGTCCAGCAAACTTTCAGTTGAACTGTTTAGTATATCTAAAGCTTTTACCAGGATTGAACACGTTCCTCCCCATGAGCGATATGAAGCAAAAACTGAGGAAATATAAATTAATGCATTCTATCTAACAGAGAAAATATCCTGCCTCTACTAATCTTCTGTTTACTTTGACTAATTTGCTCTATGATCACTCAGAAATGTCTCTATAAAACAAGCACTTAAATCAAAGACACCAAAAAGATGAATCTGAGATGCCTTACCTTTGCCTGTAGAATTGTTCCTTCCTTCATGCCATAAACCCAGTGCTTTGGTTCTTCATTATCCAGTTTATTATCTTCATCATCATCATCATCATCATCTACATCCCGACTTCCACTACTGTCTATTGAGGGCCCACGACTAGTTCGAACTGTTTTAGGATTTCTGTTGTGCATGATGATGCTAGTTTGAGAATTAATTACATAATGAGTGACTCCTATTCTTAAAGAAGATATTCTCGAACTGGGAGTATCTACGTAACATCAAATACACATTACTTATCTACAAGCACAAATGAAAAAACCCTAATCATCAATTCTCCTACATCAATGAAGTTCGAACAACAATGTCTAAATCTCTATCTACAAATAATTCTAATCTCATTTACATAGATGTATCAGATACACTCAGCCACTAAGCTCATTAATGTTCATCAATAACCCATGTATGAGGACAAAAGTGATATGTAAACTAAGCAAACAAACAGCTCTTAATTATTTATTTGCAAACTACAGTGATTCATCATATGAGACCAAAATATCCCTTCACACTCCACCTTCAGATTCAATATGATTCCTTTGCAACCTAACACAAATCATTCCCAAAGCATCTTCATCTGAAAAATCACTAACAATAATCAATTCTCTCAGTATACCTATTCATTCCCTCTGTTGTTTACCACTTTACCCTGTACCTTTAAATATTCTAATATGTGTGTTCCTGACCAAATTATCAATTGCCATACATTCTACATGTCACCTGTAAAATATTTAACAATACTTTCTGTTACCTTTCTACCTATGTCTGATATTATTAAATTAACAACACTAAAGCTTAACTGTGGCCCACCTGATAATATAAGCTTGTCAGACTCAGTTCCTTTTCCTGCTACTTTGAATTTTGTTTATGAGAAACTCCAGGGTCTAACTTCCTGCTTACCTTTTATGTTTTACTCCATAAATTCACCTGACAAAGTTCTGCAGTTTCATTTGACACATGACTTTAAAAAGCCAAGAAAAATGGAATCCATTCTACTTCCTCGCATTAGAGTTCCAAATGTTTTCTAAATGAACTAATAATCAAGTCTGCATAGTTTTGCCAGGTATGAACCCATGATGTTGACTACTACTAAAGTTTTCATTAATAACGTGTTTTAATAAGTTTGTTAATCACTCTTTCAGGAATATCATATTTGATGCCAATGAGAGAAAAAACGTGGAAGTGTATTAGGAGCTCCCCAGGTTAACCTGTTCTGACGTGAGCAAGGTAACATCTTTCCAAACCCTTTAAACTTAGATATACAGAATATTGTACTGTAGCACTTACCTGGCCTTTTTTTGTGGTTCAAGAGTCATAGTTTTGATCTGGAACATTCCACACTCAGAGAGGCAGATGCCATCCACCCAAAACTGTGCCTTGGAGGTAACCTGCGGCATGGAATAATTTATTTATGTCAATTTTGTACAAAACCTACCACTATCTTTAAAACCTACCTTGGAGAACCCCCACTGTGCATAATTTACAAGAGCATCACATACTACTCCTTAGATGAAATTTCTCACTTTGGTTTTCCCCATTCCTCTTTCTATCCACCATTCATCTAACCTACCATTCACCATGAGTCAGTAAGTTAAAAAGAGGTGTGGTAGTAAGCACAGTCTGACTGAGACAGCTGACTAGGGAATGCTAAAATGATTTTAATATTGGGAAAGGAAAAGCAAAGATATTGTAAAAGAAGAATCTATGAGTACCTTTCATGAGATTCTGTCATGAGCCACAGGTAGCTCACCACACTAACTGCATATCTTACTTGATTAACAATATTTGTCCTCCATTACCATGCACATTGTTTAACTGTCAATCGTCAGCTCATCTGACACTTTTTTGAGTCGTTTAATAGGGCTTCTGAATCTTTAAGAAATTCATCCCATGCAGATTTGTTACTTCACCTGACAGCAAAATATATAACCTTCCATCTTCCTTACTGGGCTTTTGTAAACTTTTACTTAATGTTTTCTCAGTATATTCCTAAATACTACTGTGCATTGCAAGATTAAGTATTCTATTTCTTCCTTACTTGGATGCTTTCATACTCTCAGGCTGTTGCTAAGCATAGATTATATCTTTTTCACCTTTCTAGGCTGCAGAGTTTGAACTCTTTACCTTTCATGACTATCTGAATGCTTAATTCCCTTGACATCACCTGAATGCTTTCTAACTTACTAATTTCTCATTAATTTGATGAACACTATGTAATACAAATGTACTCACATTTTACTTTTATTTAGTATGTACTGAACAGCTCCATAATCAGTGTTCAATATACTGTAATGAATGTT
Source organism: Panulirus argus (assembly GCA_038088735.1). Lineage (NCBI taxonomy): Eukaryota > Metazoa > Arthropoda > Malacostraca > Decapoda > Palinuridae > Panulirus > Panulirus argus. The sequence goes on along the minus strand of JAYMFT010404479.1, from coordinate 4,457 downwards.
ATCAAGAACACCACTTATTATCTAACCAGAAAATTTTACCTTATCAATGTGTTCTCCAGATTTTAGCTTTTAAGATCTCCCATACATCTTAAACTTTGTCTTCTTCACAAATTGCCTTTCCTGTTGGCCCCTTATAGTATGCAACCATTACATCAGGCATCTTTCCATCTTTAATTAAAATTTTCCTTCATGAGATCCTCTGCCCATTTGTATATGTTATTTTGGAATTCTTCCAATTCTCTTTGTCCTCTTCTGAGGTTATCAATTTATATACCTTAGTGTCATCTGCAAAACATCTAATTACATTTCTTTTATACCTTCATCTATGTTTACTATTATTACACCTGGGGTTTCAATACAAATGAGATCTGAATATAAAAAGAAAAAACAAAATACCCATAATCACATATTTTATCTCTAAAAATGATTTGGGTCATGGGCTGTGAAAGAAGTGTCACCAATTTACCACCAAAAACCCCTATTAGTGAAGCAGCAAAGGTTCCTGCATTACAGAAATAATTTCTACAAAAAAGTGAAAGGAAGATCACACTTACTTTTAATAAAATGTTGTGGGAAATAGTGATTTATACCTTTGATATCATGTCCACAGGACTTTGAGCACGCACTGGACTTGCTGTAGTCGTGGTGGTAACAGTTGTAGTGTTCACAATTCGTGTAGAACGTGCAGGTGGGGTGTGAGGAAGCAGATGGGGAGGTAATGCATCCTGAGGTCGGCACATTATGCACAAATATCCTTTTTCAGCACATCTGTGTAACAACAAGCAGTGCTAATTCTTTAATAATTATGTTATCCATAATTCTATGTTGCCCATAATTATACCCATATCATGTTACCCATAATTTTCATTTTTTTCTCTATCCTTTTTTGTTTCTTAAAACAACTGCCTTTACCCATTCTTCTTTCCAAACTCCACTTTTTCCTTATGAGTACTTGTTCCAGTTATTTATGAAAAATTTCAATGTTACTAAAAATAAAAATGTATCATTCCCTTGAAATAAACACTAATATAAAAACCAAACCACACAGAGAAATCTTTAATTACTGTCCAAATAAGTTACCGAGTCTCTTGTATTTGTAAAAATAGATATGATTAGCATCCAAAATGATGGAGGAAGATTCTGCATGCACATCACTGTATTAAATTACAAAAAATGCTACATCACAGAAATACGATTATAATTATGAACCACAGCGAGAAAAAGTACATTTGATCCCACTTGTATTTTACCTTTCAGCCTCTTCTTCAGTTTGGATCATGTCATCAGAGGCATGCAACCACCGCTCACAATTAGAACACTGAATAATGAGTTCACCTTCGGCATATGGCTCATCACAAACTGGACACTGTGTCATGGACATACATGGACCACACATACTGTAATTCTGCTGCCAAGTGGCATTTGGGCCAGGATCAGTTGCTCCACAGTGAAGACACATGGCACACCTGTAGAAGAATTACTTTACTTACAAACGAACATATGCAACATCTTTCTTTATCTAGATACCTTATCTTACTAACAAAATCTATATAAGCACCTCAGAATTCCAAAATGAAAAATCAGCTCCTAAAAATGTAGGGTTCTGAGGGCTGAACAACCATTTCTCTCCAAGGCGGTGTCATACAAGAATGATATATTCTTCATGGAATACTGGGTCAGGATTATACCTACCCTCATAAAATTGGTGAAGCTCCCTTTCACTCACCAGGCCAGGCTGAAGTCATCAACCTATCAGCTCCAATTTATCCATGCCCTCACAATTTGTGGATCATGATGCCATCATAAGGTGGCCAACAAAAGGCAGAAAAATGTTTTCAAAAAAGAAAGGAAAGTCCATGTATGGGAAGAAAAAACATGAAATACTGCTCATAGAACACTGTCAAGAAGAGAAAAGGTTTCTCAACCTTCAAAACCTACATTTCACAGCTCTATCAAATGTCCCACAAGCATAAGAGCATAACCACATGAAGGAAGATGGATAGAGAACAGGCTTTCAAATCAGACTAAGAAAAAAAAGGTTTCTGAGAAATGATACGGTAAAAGTCACAACCTTAATATGTTCTCTAGCATAGATGCCTTTGGTGAGCAAACAAGATTAGTATCTTCATCCATGGAGATAAATAATTTCCTTAGAAATATCTGGTGAAATCCAAAACTTCAAAGAGTTTTAACTGGGCATTAGGTATAAAGATGAAATCTTCCATGAGTGAATGAAAATGGGTCAATTCTGAAATTTACGATATCATTCTTTGCCAAAAAACTGGGACAGGATTTATCTTAACTCTTTAAGCATTCTTCATATAAAACAAGATCTTTGCATCTGGACACGGCTAGGAGGAAATAGTTTTCAAGACAATGAGAAGCTAAAATGCCAGAATAACAATAACATGAAAATTCTTTTCTGACTTTCCTGGAGCTAATTACTATCTCCTATGCAGTGATGCTTCTGTCTCCACTAAATGCATAGCAGAGGTTGCTGTTGCAGGAATGGATGCATTTATCTCCTATTCCTCCAAGACGAACTCTTTAACAAACCCATGGTTCAAGTGTTCCTGTTCTGAGGTCACTCTGGCAAGGGATCAGGCATATCGGGCTGGGAAAAACTCTCCCTCCTCCAAACCCACACAGCATTCATCACTGGCCATAATCATTACAAGTACGTTATCCATGAGGCAAAGTGTTCCTTTAATCAAAGGAAGTGTAATGATCTCTCTCCTTCATCCACTAATAAGTCTTTCAGGTATTTAGCTAAGGCCATTGCTAACAACTTCTGTCACTCTACCTTTCCTTCAATTTTCCATTTTGATGGTACTATAGCTCTCCTGTAGACAAAGCAACTCTTTTCAGTTCCCTCTCTCCTCTAACTCTACCTTGGTTGACTCTAACATTCCTTCACCCCTTCATGCTCCTCTTAACAATCCTATGCCCTTCCCTGTAATCTTATTTTGGGCAGTTCCGAAAAGCACTTCTCTCTCTGTACACGAGCAAAGCTTATGGTCCTGATGGCATCCAACCCCATGTATTGAAAGAGTGTGTCTGAACTTGCAACTGTGCTTGCTTGTCTGTTCTGTTTCTCTATGAAAATCAGAACATTTCCTTCTTCTTGGAAGCACATGCTGGTAGATCTCACCTAGGAGGAGGATGACCGTTTTAACCCCTCAAACTATTGTCTTGTTGCTGTGACATCTACATTCCCAAAGGCTTTGAATCCCTCCTCAACTCCTTTATCCTTAGACTTCTTGAATCTCACAGTCTTCTCTCTGATCACCAGTACGGTTTCCTACAGGCAATATCCACTGGTGATATTCTTTCCTATTTTACTGAAGTCTAATCATCGTCCCTGAAGGATATTGGGGAATTCTATGTAGTTGCTCTAGACATATCCAAAGCTTTTGACAATGTTTGGCATCAGGGTCTCATCTCTAAGCTCCCTTCTTTTGTGTTCTCTCCCTCACTTTGCCTTCAAATAGGTATGTTTGAAGGCATCATAGTATCACCTATGTTGTATGGATGCAAAGCATAGGCTATAGATAAGAATGTACAGAGAAAGGTGGATGTGTTGGAGAAGTGTTTGAGGACAATATGTGGTGTGAGGGGGGTTGATCAAGTAAGTAATGATGGGGTGAGAGAGAGGTGTGGTTAAAGGAAGAGTAAGCAGAGCTAAAGAGAGTGTGCTGAAATGGTTTGGACATATGGAGGGGACAAAGAGAAGAGGGAGACTGAACTGGATATGGAAGGATGGGGTGAATAAGATTTTGAGTGATTGGGGCCTTAACATGCACAGGAAAGAGTGAACTGGAGTGATTTGTTATATAGGTAGACAAATGCTATCAGTTTACTAAACCAGGGCATCAGAAGCAGCCAGAGGACTGGCTGTGTATAAGGGGCGTCGGCTACAGTGCATTACATATGACAGCTTGTGAATCATGGAGTGAATGAAGCTTTTCTTCATCTGTTCCTGGCAATACCCTGCTAACACCAAGTTGGCAAACAAGTATGAAAGAAAAGAAAAAAGAACACATATCTCAAGGAACCTACCATTTACACCTCCATACACCAGATGGAACATGGTCTAGAGGGGGACTCATACAGTAGATGTGATAAGAGATATCACAGTCTTCACACAGCACAAGTCGAGCCTCATCATTGCGCTCTCCACAACCCTCGCACACTGTACAGTCCAAACAACGCCAGCCTTTTTGCAAAACCACTTTTGTCACCTGAGGGTAAATCAAAACTATGAAACATGGAAACTTTACATTACTAACAAACAAAGAAATATCTACCTTATATATATATTTTTTCATACATATTCACCATTTCCCGCGCTAGTGAGGTAGTGTTAAGAAAAGAGGCCTAAGCCTCAGAGGAAAAATCCTCACTTGGCCCCCTTCTCTGTTCCTTCTTTTGGAAAAGTGAAAACAGGAGGGGAGGAT
>JAYMFT010404468.1:0-18692 GCA_038088735.1 Panulirus argus | reverse complement strand
GGGGGATGGGTCTTTCTTCGTCTGTTTCCTGGCGCTACCTCGCTGACGCGGGAAACAGCGATCAAGTATAATAGATATAGATAAATATTATTATTATTATTATTTTTATTATTATTATTATTTTTATTATTATTATTATTATTATTATTTATCCCTGGAGATAGGGGAGAAAGAATACTTCCCACGTATTTCTGCGTGTTGTGAAAGGCGACTAAAAGGGGAGGGAGCGGGGGGGCTGAAATCCTCCCCTCCTGGTTTTACTTTTCCAAAAGAAGGAACAGAGAAGGAGGCCAAGTAAGGATTTTTCCTCTAAGGCTCAGTCCTCTGTTCTTGACACTACCTCGTTCATGTGGGAAATGGCGAATATGCATGAAAAAAATGCGCACACACACTTATATACATACATACATACTGTGTATGCATTTCACCCTCCTGCATGTTTAGACCCTGATCATTCAAAATGTTTTTGATAAAACTCCATCCTTCCTTCTCCAATTTTTTCCCCTTTTCTTGTTCCCTCCACTGCTGACACTCATATCCTCTTTGTCAACCTTTCCTGACTTATTTTCTCCATATTTCTGCAAACCATTTCAGTACATATTCTTCACCTCTCTTAACCACACTCTTTTTTGCCACACCATTCTTTTACCTTTTCATTACTTATTCATTCAGACCACCTCACACCACATATAGTCCTACACCATTTTATTTCCAACACATTCAACCTCATCTTCATAGCTGTATATATAGCCCATGTCAGTTTATTAACTATCCTTGGGGAGGATGAACTTCTGGGTGGACTATGGAACAACTGTTGAAACCAAGATTTGAACCTATGTGGTTGTGACCCTTGGGTGGCATGTGAATGTGAACTGCTTCACCACAGAGTTCCTTTAGATGTCATGGATAGTTATTGTGAATTATATTTATCAGAGGTGTTCAAGAATCTCAGAAATCACAGGGATATTTAAGAGAGTTTAACAGACTTCAGAAACCATATTTATGCTTTGAGCTTGAATAAAAGTAGACTACAAGGGGTGGTTGATTGTTAGTGTGCAGTAGCAGAAATAGTTTTTGTAAGTGGTGCTAAGTGCTTAGGTCGATCAGAATGCAAGAGTGTGTAATGTGTTTGAAGGCATTGTTAATGGTAATGGAGTATCTAGTTTAAATGAAGATGGGGGAGAGCTTGTCAAGCTGTGAGCAGAAAGAGGAGGGTACCCCATGCCCCTCAGTTATACCCTCAGCTGCCAGTAAGGGAAAAGTGAATAAAAAACATCTCTGAATATATTGCTTCTTCTTTTACACTAGGTGCCACCAAAGACTTGCCTCCTCGTTTCAAGAAAATTTTTAGCCATTCAAATACTGGAGTGACGGGCACTTCAGATGGGGAAGTGTCATTACGTCCTGCAGCTTCCAGCATGATGCTCAAGCCTAAGACTCCAGGAGTATTACCGCAGAGTGCTATTGGCAGCCAACAAAGTAATGACCACCACCACAATAGTCTTCCCCTGGCACCACAACCTCAGCCACCAAACCAGAAACCAACTCCACCATTGATGCATAAGGATCCTCCAATTCTCATAAAACAAGCTTCGACTGACAAATCCCGTGCCAACAGGAAGGATAAGGTGGGTGTATATTTTCTTAATAGTTATGAACTGATTTATGATTATTAGCCTTACACTGCAGCTACAAAAAAAATCTGGCTACCACTGTAAACATGAAAAGTATTAGGAAATAACCCTTAAAACTTTTTTTATAGCGAAGACACTTTATAGAATTAAAGGTATGCATGCAGAAGAGCAAAAAAATGAAAGTAAATTCTTGATATATTTATTTGCCAAAATGCTGTGTTGAAGTTTATGAAAACTTCAGTTGGCACATGATTTAGAATTTTAGAGGCAAGAAAAAATTTTTAAAAGCATTTCAAGGTAAAAGAAAATATATGCAGAAATATGAAAGATTACAAATTAAATTATCTATTTTTGTCTTGCTGTGGTATTGTGTTGAAGTTGTGAACAATTCAGATCAGTGATGTGGAAATGTTTCATAAATAATGTCAAAGTTTAAGGTCTGAAAGTTTTTAGAAAAACTGCTTAGCTGGTTAAGCTTGAGGATCTCCATATTTTGTAGGATTAACATCAAATAAAACTTAAAATAAAAAGTGCTAGGTACTTACTTTATGTATGACTGCACTATTCAGGTGTTTTTTTCATTTCTTATAACTAACATTTTTAGCACTTAAACTGAGTCTCAGGGGATAACTGAATGCTAAACTGAGACTAGGGGAATAACAAATAGCAGGGCTTCATATTATTGCTGCTCTGAAGGCTATAATAATTGCCTTGTTTAAAGAAGTCGTACAGAATTTGTTTCAGTGGAGTTAGAAATTCCATAGTGAATAGTTGATTGACTTAGTTGTATGTATTACATCACATTTATCTTTCATTTTCACATAAGGGTCCAAGTCGTGAGGAGTGGCTTCGTCGTGTAAAAAATGCTTGTGAGGAGCTGATGAAGGAACAAAGTTTGGAGGAGGCAGTTGAAAACTATCGTTCCCTTAAACTACCAGAGCGCCTGACTGCTGAGGCTGTGCAGACAATCGTAAACTTCCTTCTCACCCAGGAAGGTCATTTGAGCTTTATTGGAAGTTCAAAAAAGAGAATATAATGAAATTGTTATATTGTTGTCTTTTTATGACAGGCACTCTGATCCTTTGGAACTTTTTTGAACATGAGCTTCATTAGTTTTTGTTTTCCTTCAATTTGTATTGGAGGTTGAATTAGACACACAAGAAACAGGAAGTAAGCTGTAAAAGTAATAGATAAAGGCAGTGAGATTATTGTTTACTACCAGTACTACCCGCCTGGATATCAGAAGGGTTAGTGATGGCTGCATAGTGAGTCAGCACCTCAGTGGTTGTAAAGTTGCTCTCTTCTGACCCAGGTAGCTCTCTTTTCTCTGCCTCACCCACACATGGGCAACTGGTACTTTGTCCACAAACATACAACCTCTCTCTATCATGCATAACACCTGAAAACGCTCAACTCGCACAGCTTGTTCTTCGTTACTCTAGATTTTACTGTGGTGAGCACTATGCAATAGCCCTGCCTTTTGGCAAAATGGTAGGAATGATAGATGGAATTAATAGGTAGGAAAAAATGAGAAGAACAATTGATAGTAGTAGTAGGAAGGAACATTTAGGCAAGGGCATTAGGCTGAAACTTTTGATAGAAGTAGTTGATGGGAGCATAAGCAGTAGCATTAGGTAGATGCAGTTGGTAAGAACTTTAGGAGGGAGCCTATGCAAACACTGCACTAGAGTTTTTCCCTGCCAGTGGCCTTTTAAATGTGAGGCACTAAAAGCTAAGGAGCGGCAGTGGAGTTCACTATCTATGGAGACACTTTTTTCTTGGCTAGCCCCTTGAGTGAGTTCCAGTTGGGAACAGGCATCAGAGCTCTAGATAGATAAGATGATTGTTTAGGAAAGATATATTTTAGTTGTAGATGCTTAAGGAATTAGACATGACTGGGTGCATTGGAACTATTTTGTGATGATAGTGAATGGAGACATAAATTTCATATGATGATTTACTGAAAGGTAAGAAGTGCTCATATCAGCAAGGAAGTTCATATTTCTCATTAACATACTCGCCTGAATGAACGGAGAGGCTGCCACCATTTGATAAGTATATAGTTAAAGATGAGGTGATTGTGAGTAGAATTATGCACCAGGATTTATTCTGAAGTATATAGGAAATAGTTTTAGTATTTTGAATAGTTTGAACAGATAATTTATTTAGTTTTGCAAGCTCAGGATGTACAAATGATTTCACAGACTTTCTCCACAGATCCATCCCCATTAAGTGGGAATGGAATTTAAAATGAATTATTTAGCCTTGAAGACAGTCAAGGTAATAGTAAAATTCTAATAATAATAATATTCCTTGACAGAGAGCAATCGTGAGCTGGGCAGTCAGCTGTTAGAAAGACTTCGTGTTGATGGTCTCATAAATGTTGACCGTCTGTTTGATGGGGTCAAGCAGGTAGGTAGACTTTAAATTTTAATGATGAAGTTAAGTGATGTTACTGTAATGCTGTAATTTATTTTGCCTATTTAAAAAGTTTTGACAATGTTTTAGGTTAAAAAAAGTGATGTGATTGATGATTGAAAGGATAATGGCATGCATAGAACATCTGATTTGGGTAGAACAGTTTGGCTTCAGGAAAGGTAGAGGATATGTTGACTACGTGTACATAGAAATGCTTAGAGAGTGAAGTGTATTTGTGATGAGGAGCAGAGTTGCTTCAGGAGAGGATGTGTGGACCAGGTCTTTTCTGTGAAGAATTTTTGAGTGATACATGGAGGGAAGTAATAGAATTGTATGCAGCATATATGGATCTGGTCTAGTGTTTCTCGGTGACAGTGAAAACTTGTCAGTAACTTGTGATGGAGCTGTAGATGTTCAGTCTGTTTGTTAGTGGAATGGTGAAAGAAGTGAATGGAAGGTTCTAAAAGCAAGAGGCAGGTCTGTGGCATACAGGGGTGATATTGGATGTGCAAGGTGAACCAGGTGCAGGTTTAAACAGAAGAGCAAGGCATGTTTGAGCAGGAAGAGAGGAGGGAGAGATTTTCTCTGTGAATGTGAATCCTCATCAGTAATGTTGGATGTCGCTGTAGTTGTTTAGTCTGTTTATTGGTGGAATGGTGAAGGTGAATGCAAGGATCCTAAAGCAAGAGGCAGGTTTGTGGCATATGGGAGTGATGGTGGTTTTGGAAGGTGAACCAGGTGCTGTCTGCAGATGTTTATTGTCTGGTGGCAGACAGCAGACAGAAATTCCAGAAGCTGGTGACAGTTAAGAGTGAGTAACAGGAGGATGAACTAGGATGGTTTAAGTACAAGTTTGAATTGGGAAGACCAGGTGGAAGCATAATACTTCTGGTGCTTGGGAATAGAAGTGGCAGGATGGGGAACCAAGGGAAAGGGTTGAAGTGAGTCTTAGGGTAGATAGGGATGAGGAATTGAGGATTGTACTAAGAAGAGGTTAGTGTCTGTAAGGTCAAAGTTGGGTGTGTTTGAAGGTATAGTGGTCCAGACAGTGTTGTGTGGAAGTGGGTCTTGGACCTTGAATGCAAAAGAACAGGTAGGTGTTTTTTAAAGAAAAGATGTGAGAAAGTGCTTTTATAGTAGAAGAGTGGAATGAAATGAGTGAAGGCATGGTGAATGCTGACTATATAGAAATCTAAGAAGTATGACATTAGAGAAAGGTTGAGATGGGGCCTCATGGCTTATACAGCACAAATAGGTAATTACAGTAAAAGTTTGAAATGAATTGGTCTTCAGGTGTGGAGTAAGAGTATTAAAAGGAAGAAATTTGATCTTTTCTTAAATTTGTGTGATTAAATGGTTAAAATGTGATTTGTTTGGTACAGGTTGCCAATTAAAAATGTTCGGCAGCCTTGGGATTTCATGGCTGCCCGATTTTCTATTTTTCCGGAAAATTGTCTCCTGGCTCTATATATGTTGTATGTATTGCAGCAGAGAATAACTACAGTACTTTAAAGAAAGAAAATTAAACACTAGATTAAAAGCAAAAGAACTTTTAATGTTGAACAACTAAATAAAATGTTTTAGGTGCTGTAAAATGATACAGTACTCTGCTGGTAACATGCTGGACTTACAGCACAGTTCTGAAGAGTTTTCAGTTAGTACTGTACACAGTAGAAAAAGTTAAATACAGTTAGCTGGTGGGTTGTCAGGATCATCATCATCATCATCACTAACTGGAACAACAGCATCTTTCAAAGCTTTGAAACCCGGGAATTTTTAAACTGTGCTCACCATGCAAGTACAAACACCGAGATACATGCTGGAAAACTGATGTAACCGGATTAACGATTGCCGGATTTTTTATTGGCATCTTGTTTTTTCTAGTGCATTTGTATGAGATAGTTTGTCACATTGAAAACTTGAATATATGTTTTGCAATAATAATGAACATTCGCCCCATTCTTTTCTAATAGGTTCTTGGTCGGCTAGATGATCTGGTTACTGACATCCCTCGGGTGAAGTCCCACATGGCTGGGATCCTCGGTTATTTGGTAGGATCAGGAACTCTGGCTCTGGCTGACGTTGCTGAACCTTTGGAGGGGGGGCAGCACTTCCCACTTTTCCTGCTTACTCTCCAGACCTTGCACAAACTTAAGGGAAAATCAGCTCTTACTCAAACATTCAATGAAAGCAAGGTAAATTTTAATTGCAGAAACAAGTACTAGGGAAAGGGTACTGTAGCAAAACCAATGTGAAATGTAAAACATGTACCACAGAAAGTGTTCTGAAGCATAACAATTGTAAAGTGTACAGTTAATGCAGTGTTTCTCAGAGTATTGAAAGATATTTTTTAACAGATACCCCATGGTTTAGAGTAGATGTGTAAAGGAACAGATGAAAAAACCTCATTCACTCACATCCATTCTCAAACTGTCATGTTCCTTTGGCTTTTCATGGTGCTTCAGTTCATGAAATAAAAGCATATTGCCCCATGTGTATCACATCATCACCCCCTTGTACCTTCCCCCCCTTTTTTTTTCCAATACGATTTCTCTTGTTTCTATTTGTTGAAAATCTCTCTAAGTGAAGAATTAATAGAAATGTCAGGTTACTAAAAAAATGTACAGATATATTGAAGTTGAAATTTCAACAGGTGAACCTTCTCAACTTGCTGCCAGAATCAGACCGTACAAAGGAAAAATTGGCGGACCTTCTTGAAGACCGTGATCTTTCCTTCCTCCTACCACTTTTACGAATCCAGTCTGATTTATGGCGAGCCCTCATTGCTGACCCAACGCCACACACATTTTACAAATATATCAAGGACACTCTAGATGTGGAACATCATACTGCCCCAGGATTTATAAATGCTTTGATGACAGTCTTGGTCAAATACATAACACAGGTAAGAAGCAGATTGCTGCTACTACTACCCTTTTTTTTTTTTTTTTTTTTTTTTTTTTTTTTTTTTTTTTAGTACTATCTCCCTGGAGCATGATCTCTCTCAACCTCCTTTATTTCGAATCCATATGGAATGCTGAACACTCCTCAGAGCCACATAGTCCTTCTGATTATCTTTACACCATTTTTCATTTACCTTCTTGCCTCTTTTGTTGTGATGATTATATGCATTTTTAGTACTACATCTTGAATTCATTTTTTCCTCATGTCAGAATATCTTAGCAGTTTATTGTCCACTTTGTTTTATACTTTGTTCCTATTTGTTTCTAAATTTGTCCAACCAAAGAAAAGCCAGTTTTACACTTTAGGTACATCAAAGTACCTTCTGCTAAATTCCATCACTACAGCAAAATTGTGTGTTACCCTGTAATGTCCTACTTAGTTACCTTCTCCATCCCTCGAAATTCAACAACCTCCTCCACTCCTGTTTTAAGATATATATATATATAACCTTATAATTTCAAAGATATGTAACAATGTAATCACTTTGGAAGCTTTTTTTCATCAACTACATTTACTTTAATAACATGTATAAGTTTTTTTAATGCTCCAGCATTATGGGCTGAAAAGTGAATGAGTAAGACCAGGGTGTCAAGTGAGTTGCTACAGTTCATGTTGTATTGTTTATATTACCTGTTTAGAAATATTTACTGATTTTTTATGTTTTATCTGTTGTTATAAATCTGTTCATGCCATGACCAAGTGATTGGTGATTTTTTCATTAAACAATTGCATTTCTTACCAAGGTAAGACTATCTATGTATCTATTCCTGGTGCCCATTCCCTGTGGGAACTCCCTCAAGGGTGTGGTCACAGCAAAAGGGTCTCCATATCTGTTGAACCTCGTTGCTGCTTCTTAGCCTTTAGTGCCTCACCCTTAACAAGGCACAGGCAGAGGGCAACTGTAGCGCAGTGTTTTCAAAGGCTCATACTTAATAGATCTACCTAGATTTTCAGTCCATTGTTACAACCTACTACCTCAACCTAATGTTCCTAGCTAATGCTTGTACGTACTATTACTACCTAATATTTCTCCCTAAAGCTCATGTTTAGTGTTCCTGCTTGCTACTTCTATCTGTTGCACCTACCATTTTGCCAAAAGGCAGGGCTTGCACAAAGTGCTTCCAGCAGGAAAATCTAAAGTTGTGAAGAATGAGATGTGCAAGTAAAGTGCTGTTAATTATTATTTGTAAGAAGGAGAGATTGTATGTTTGTCAACAAAATACCAGCATTCCACATGTGGGTGAGGCTGAAAAGAAGACAGCTACCTGGGTAAAAGGAGTGCAACTTGACAACCACTGAAATGCTCGCTCACTCCGCAGCCATCACTAACCTTCCAAATACCCAAGTGGGTAGTACTGTTAACATACCTTCCTTGTCGGTGGCTGCCTGCCGACGACTACCTATGTCAAGGTCAGGCAAGCACTGGCAATGCTGCCTACAATTTTGCAAGATTTTCTTTCCTTATCTTGGTCAATTTTTGATGTAAAAAGATTGTGCCCATAAAATGTTTTTATATGATCTGAAGACAGCTCGTCATCCAATAATTTGGGATCATTATATGCCTGGTCCTCCAGATACTGCTAAAACTGCTTACTTTCCTCAATTCAAAACTCACAAAAATGTGTTCTTGTTGGCACGTTTGGAGGATGCATGAATGGGAAAAAATGATCACACTCCTCCACCTCAATCACCACCCATGCTTGGTGCATAGCCTTAAAATTGGGGCCCAAAACTTGATGCATAAATATATGTTGAGGGTTATCTTAGCTTGTTTGAATATTAGTCTAGAGGCTTTATTGGAATAACACTTCAAAATCATGCTTATTGTCATTAATCTGGATGTTGTGCATCCTGTTTGCACACCTCAGCATGCAGTACAAAGTCTTCTGAAAGAAAAATTAATCCTGTCTCTAAAAAAGATAATGCTCTGTTACTTAGAGTCTGAATTATCATTATTTGCATGAAACATTCTTACTGCTAAAGAAACTTAGTAACTTTTTCTTTTCCAGGAAACCACATTAGCTTCTGGATCTGACCCAACTGTCATCCCAGAGAAGCTTGTTACTGAACAAGAGCAGGAACTTTTAGCCAAGTTTAAGCCTGTTTTACAGGCTTTTCTACATGTCGATTTGCAGCTTCAGGTCACTGCTGTTTATGCACTGCAAGTCTTCACATACACTCACAACTTCCCTAAAGGTATGTACTACTGAAGGCTAAGGGGTTTTTGGATAGTAAGTTTTACCCAGGGAATTTGATGTACCAACCCATTTCTACCCAGCATGACAACCTCAGTGTTGATATATTTTGTGTATCTGTCTGTCTATTTATATAATTATCAGTACTTCATTCCCAGTTAAATGAGTTGGATTAGATAAATAAAGTCTTTGAATATCACTTGCTTGCTTAATGTGTTTAAGTGAAAGATGGACTTCCATACTTTTAAGAGTGCTTACCAGTTCACATTACACACAAAGTTTAAATCTCGAGTGTGAAATGTCTCCATTTATACCACTTCTACTGCATAAAATGCTACTATCACATTGGTACATTGCTTTACATTCACACTCTTTTTCACTCCATCCTTTCATCTTCAGTTTGGTTACCCCCTTTTCCATTTCCCGTCCACCTCTTATACATGTAATCTCTCTGTCATCCACTCCTCACTCTCCATATAAACAGGTAAAATACACAAATTATAAAAAAGTGTAAAAGATGCTTAGAAAAGATTTGTATTTTATGAGTAAAATTGCACCTTGATAAGTAAACATAAATTTCCATTAGATTGATATAGCATGTAATCATGCCTGGAAATGCATACTTTTCATGTTTAGATATGGGACATCCATGCTCCAAAATAGGACCTCCCCAGACCATGCAACAAGTTACACCAACAGAAAAAAGTAAACTATTTGTGTGGCATTTTTGTATAAGTATAATGCAGACATATTCTGTAAGGAAAAAAAAGTATTGTGGATGTATAAGGAGGCAATAATACTGTGTAAGGCTCAAGAATGGGTGGGGGTATGATTATATTTATTAGTCCATTATAGGAGGGGTATAAACAGCCAGTTACTCTGATTTATTTCTTTTTTTGTGGTTCGTAGTTTGGTTATATTTTTGCTTTCGAGAAAGTGGGTGAACATTTATGAGGGTGAGACATACATTTGATTGAATGAATTTCATCATTTAGGTAAAGAGAGGGTTATGTGCTGTCAATGGGCTGAACCAGGGCATGTGTAGCAGTCACGGTATATATATTATGGGGTAATGTGGGGCTTGGTTGTATATGGTGTGTTCTGTTATTGGTATTTTAGACACGACAGCTAGAGAGTGGATGTTTGTGAATGGGATCAGTGCTTGTTCCTGATGCTACTTCATCAAGAATACACACACACATGCAAAAGGCAGCACAAGAAACATGCGAAGGAATGACCTTATTCACTTGCAGCTATCAAGCATAATACTCTATACCCATAGCCCCCGAAAGAGACTAAAGTTGGTCAGATACATGGTTAGAATTCAACCTGAGCAAATATAAAATAATGAGAATGGGACAGTGAAAGAAGGCCTCATGGTTTTTATCTGGCTGGAAATTAGCTAAAGTTTTCTGTGTTTGAGGAGGACTCAGGAGTTTACATTTTCCCTAGATTGTCCTTAGAGTCCCACATTAGGGGAATATTTAGGAGACAAACTGTTTGCTCTTTTAGCAAATATTAGAATGGTCTTCAGAGGTATTGATAAGGAAATCTTCTGTAAGCAGTTTATATTTTACATAAGGGCAAAACTAGACTATTTTTCTTCTGTCTAATCCCTTCACCAAAAGAAGCTCAAAGAGCAAATAGAGAAGGTAGAGATGCAAGCAGCAAAGATGGTACCAGAATAAAGGGAGCCAAGTTACAGGAAAGGCTAAAAACCATAAAGTTGAAAGGATAATTTTTCCTGTGAAAAGAATGTGTTTATCATTGCAGAATTCATTTGTACCAGGAAGTATTAAGCTCTACAGTCATGTAAACTCAAAACAGTAATTGTTCATTGTTTGTGACATTATTAATGGTGTGTATATGATAATGATGCAGAACCAAATCTGTTGTCTTTTAATGTATATGTATACTTCTGGCTACTGCAATTTTACCTTATTATTTTCTTTTGCCATTTATATGAGACTGAATGTGTATTATATTATAACGTGGCTCTGGATCCACAAAGAGTTTCAGTTTGTATAATGTATTACTAATTGACTAAATGAAGTATTAATTTCTTTATTTTTATTATTATTATTATTATTATTATTATTATTGGAAAAGAGAAGAGTGAAGGATGACGATCACTACCTATAAGATTTTAATTGATTTATGATGTAGACTGTTTAAGTTCTTCGAATGATGTAATGCAAGGACAGCCAGAGGACGTAGCATGAAGTAAGACAAGAAACGTTGTTAGAAAAGATGTAAAGAAGTACTTTTATATATTCGAAGAGTTGTAGATGAATGGAATAGAATAACAGGGTTAATACAGACAACATACATAAATTTGAGAAGTTGTATGATTGTATAGATTGTTCAAGAGATGTACCTCGCAAGTGTAAAATTCCTTCCCCTTACAGTACTAATAGTTAATGACACACACAGTAGATGAGTGGAATACAATGACATAGGACATGGTGAATGCAGACTGCATACAGAAATGTAAGTCACTTGTTTGCAGAGAATGTTGAAGAGATAGGGTCCCATGAGTGTAAAAGTCATCCATCTTTTATAGTATAATAGGGAGCTGTGATTTCAGTGCATTACACATGACAGCTAGAGACTGAGTGTGAGCGAATGAGGCCATTTCATCTGTCTCCTGGCGCTACCTCGCCTGAGCCAGGTACCTATTTTATCAACCAAGCCCTAGGGGTGGATGAACAGCTGGGTTGACTGTGGACCGACTGCTGCAACCAGGATTTGAACCTATGCGCTCAACCCTGGCCGGCCTAAAATGCATGACAGTCAGGGACGCTAACCGCTACACCATGGAGGTCCATCTACCTTTAACCTTAAGAGTTGCAGATCTTTCCTACTATCCACATCCACTATTTTTTTTCATTTTTCTTAGCAGATGCTCTAGGTGAGAAAAGGTATAGTTCATGAATAAACCAGCAAACACATGGTTAACCCTTCAGTGTGCAAGTGACTTTCATAGCCTCTCCTGGGGCATGAAAAACAGCAAAATGGTTTTATTTTCAATGAATAGCAGCAAAAAAAAATATAAAAATCAATATTTTTTCTTTGAATTATACATTAAGCATTTCTAGGTAAGGAAATCACTTCATTCATCAGACTGGCCAATCCTAAGTACACAAAAAAGTATTTTTTTTCTTTAATGATCTGGCACATAAATTCAGAACCATCATACTTCTTATAAATTACAAATTAGGCATTCCTAGTTTAGGAACATTTCTTTATCTAATGGACTGGCCAATTCTAAGTATTGCTGATGAAGGAGTGCAGAAATAACCACATGGCATGGCAGTGGGTATCATAGATATCAAGTCCCAGGAGAAGGCATGCAATGATCCACTATGGTCACTAGTGCATCACTGAATCCTGCAGGTAGCTCCAATGACTCATCCTTTGTTTGCATTGCCATCCATGGCATGCCAAAAGAGACTACAATGCACTCACAGTCCAACTCAAAGTATGCAATTAAGAGTGCAGATCAAAACCAACAGTATCATGCTGCATCAGTGTCGAGTGATGTCCATAACAATGAGAGGGTTAAACAACAGCAATTATGTAAAACAGGTATCTCAGCAAAGTCTACAAACAGACTGATGATAGGAAAGTGTTTGTGAGCAACCAGCAAGCCCTACCATTTACTGGTGTACAAGAAATATGAATGAGTGCTTACCAGCTTATGGGGCTCTTTGGTTAACACATTAAAATGAGATAAAAGTTTATTAGCTTACAAATCGTAACTTTGTAAACTGATAACTTGGGAAATACCTGTATTAACACTGTAGTCATCAAATCATTACAGTGGATCTCAGTTGTAAAATACTCTTTTCCGATCTTTAATGAAGTCTTTTGTGTAAAATTTGTTTAACCTTCCAATGATTCTTGAATTATATATCAATTTTTGTCTGGCTAAATTCACAGATATATCTGTTCCTAGTGGGAACATACAACTAAACAACATACCCTGAAGGAGCCTTCCCCAGCTCTCCTTCCTGAAATATCTTTGTATCACCAGTAATATTCTGAATTGAGCGTTTTCCTTCTGTTAAGGTCTGTACCAGTTCTTCTACCATGGACTGCTTTGTAGCTTCAGAACAACACTCATAAACAACACCTAAGCCTTTTGAAGCTGCATCTTGGACAAGATCTGAAATTAAAAACAAGAAAGTACTTCAGCATAGTGCTTACAACAAGAAAACCTAGAATTATGAAGAATGAGTTGCATGAGTTAAGTGTTGTCCAGTGTTACATATGACAAGGAGAGATTGTACGCTTGTGGACAGAATGCCAGTAGTCCACATGTTAGTGAGACAGAAAGAAAAGACAGCTACTTGGGTGAGACAAGTGCAACATGAAAACCACTAAAGTGCTGACTCACTAAGCAGATGTCACTAACCCTCCTCAATGATCTGGAACAATTATTTAAACATCCTTCCAGACTTCTTAACCATCATGACCAATCTTCTAACAGACTTGACCTCTTTTTTACCTCTGAACCTTCCTACTACACATACATTATTTCTGTTCCTGTATGGTCCTGACCACAATGTTATTTCTAGTATTTCTAAATCGATATGCCCATCCTCTAACCCCCCTCAAAATGTCAATTTTGGCACTTAGGGAGAAATCATTGGTTATTTCTGTGCAGCTTCTTTATTGACTTTCCATTGGTTGGGTACTGCTTCTCTGGTTGGGATGCCTTGTGTTGTGCAGGATTATTATGTAAAAACAGTAGGTAGGAGCATCAGACAAAAGTAGTCATAGGGAATGTTATATAGGAGCCTCTGTAACACTTACCCTTTGCCAGTGGCCTGTTAAGGGTGAGGCACTAAAGGATAAGGAGCAGCACTGTAGTTCTTTAGTTATGGAAATGCTGTTGCCATGGCCACCCTTTTGAGGGGGTTCCAATTGGAATAAGCATCAGAGATATAGATAAATAGACAGAATCCTAGTGGTGTACATTGAAATCCCCTGCACAGAGGATCTCAGCATATGGATGAGAAGAGAACAGAGCTTTGTGGCAAGAAGTTAAATAATTGAAGAGTTGTACATACCTGGAGGAATTGGGGAAGAAATAAATGAAACATAAAAGTGAGGTAATAGAAGGTAGAGAGATTTTGAGCCTACGAATCAAGATCCATTGAGGCATGCAATGATGTTTATGTATTACAGTAAGTGCAAACCCCACCCTTGGAGCAGATATGACGATAAGGTTTATAGTGTTGAGAAGAAGCATCCTTGGACAACTGGATTTCAGAGAGAATTAAAAGATCAGGGGAGAAGGTAATCAGATAGTGTCTGACACAAGCAAAGTTAGACTTAAGACTGTGAATGTTGACGAAATGGATGAAAGAAATCCAGGTCTAGGAGATTTAGCTGTGGAGGTAGGATGAATCCCTGTCACATAATTGTGGTCAGGTGGGCCCTAGGATCTGCCCAAGTCCTTTCAACAAGTAGCACTGCTCTGAACTGGCACTCAAAGTTCTGTAATGATTGTACAGATGAGAGAGAGAGAGAGAGAGAGAGAGAGAGAGGTCTGAGTTATATGTTGTCAAGTGTTGTGTATGATAAACAGTGTGTGGGACTGGGGATGGAACTCAACCCACACGTGGTTGAGGTAACAGTAAAAAGACAGTGATCTGAGCCTGAACAGGGGAATGTAACAAAAATTGCAGTGCTGGCTTACTATGCTGCAGCCACAATTTCCACTGAAACCAAGAGAATAGTACCTCCTAGATTGGTGGATGCCTGGCAACTACTACTGCTAATACAGAATAGCAGCAGCAGTGGGTGCCACCTACTACTAATTTTGAATTATGTTCTAAATTATGAGATATCTTATCACATACTATTCACCTTGAACTCTTTTCTCATTTCCAGTGGTTGAATCTATTATAAAGTAATGAGGATATGTCTAATATTTCTTTGACTGTACATGATAAGTCTGTAAATCACAATGACCAGCAAATCTATTTTCATTTTGTATACATAAAATTTTCAGAGATGAACAAAACTGACTTCTACATACCATTACTGTCACCAAGAAGATTCATGAAGGTCGCCTGGATAGTAGTCAGCTGCTGTTGAATGATGGCTTTTTTGCGACACTTCTTGAGTAGGGCAAGCAGCCAGATGCAAGATGCCTAAATACAAAAAAAATTCTGATGAAGTTATATCCTGACTATAATCGTTCTGTATCAAAAGCTATCAACACCATGAAGTGGCATATCATGGTGCAGGTGCATCCCATTTTTTTATTAATGACTCTGAAAACATGTTTATTAATTCTGGTCAACAATGGTGTATCAGAAGATACTGGTTTGTGATCTGCTGATTTTCTTGACATGGAATATAATACTGCTCGAAAATAATGACTTAAAAAGATTTTATTTCATATTCTAACAATATAAGAGTTAGAGTAACTGGGTGCCTCGATACACAAGCAAAGCTTTGCTGTGCAGTCATATTCATGTTCTCAAAAGTTTAATTAAAGTGAGTAAAATGTACCTGACAAAAGGCCTTAAGGAAGCAAACAAGAACAACCACATTGGATCCTAGCTATACTGATATTATATCAACACTGGCTTTATCAAGAGTCAACCATACAAAACCCAATAAAGTCCATTCTTGAATTATACGAAAACATGATAAGCTATGAAAGGATGTGTTTCTATCCTTTGTGTTATACCCTAGTGAATGAGAAGGGAAGGATGAGTTATTCTGCCTCACCTTTATCCTCAGCCCTAAACTGCCTTCATTATCCTTCCTTCCTTCCAACCTTTAGCTGCCAGCTTCATCCTTCCTTCTACTCCATCTCTAGCTGCCATCCTCATCCTTCTTCCCATCCCACATTACATGGTAATCAAAGTACAACATACTCCATTAATATCATCAGCCAACTTATCTTAACTGGGCCCTCAGCATTACTGATATCCTCTCTCTTCTATTTCCTCTGTCTTTTTACTTTCCTTATTTTCCGTTCGTCCCTCCCTTAATCTCTTTTATCACAACCCTTTAATCTGTGCTTCTCTCCTCTTGATATTTCAATGTACACTGAAAGGATTGGTTAGGTTCTAACTGGAATGACCCTAGATGAACCCAGGCCTTTTCTTTTTCTTTCCTTAATGATTTGAACAATTATTTACAAACACCCTACCCAAATTCCTAACTGTAGTGAACTCTCCTTACTCACTTGACCTTTTTATCCTCGAACTCTCCCACAATATATACACCATTTCTGCTCACTATGGGTCCTCTGACCACAATTTTATTTCTGTTAATTCTAACTGGGCACATCTATTCTCTATCTTCCCTTGCAAATCCAACTCTGGCACTGGGAAAACTCAAAGGTTATCCTTACTTGGCTTCTCTATTGACATTCCCCAGCATAACTACTGCTTCTCAGGTTGGGATACCCCATGTTGTGCAGAGATTATCTTGGTTTAATGGAGTCATATCATCCATATCTTTTTACCCTGAACTGTGGTTCAATTCCTTCTGTTGTGATGCTCCAATGTTCCAAAAACCTTTTTCCTTCTTCAACCAAAATATAACACACTACTACATCCATGGTTCCATTTGCTGCCAAGTACACTCAAAGGTATCTAGATCACTTCACTTCAAAATTTATTCCAATGAAACTAACACCCAAACTAACCTGTCCTTCTGCCCTACTAAACTGAAAAACCTGGCCTTTTTTTCACATTTACTCTCAACTTCCTTCTTTCACACACTCCCAAACACACTTCACCAACTTCAGCTGTTTCTCATTTGAATCTGCCACCAGTGCTGAGTCATCAGCAAACAACTTACAGGGATTCCCATGTCCCCTCATCCCCTACAGACCGCATACTCACCCATCTCCCCAGACCACTGTATTTAACTCACTCACCATCCCATCCATAAACAAATTAAACAGTCACGGAGACATTATACAACCCTGCCACAGACCAACCTTCACGTGGAACCACTCTCTCTTCTCTCCTCCTACTCATACATACACCATACATCCTGTATAAAAACTTCTCACTGCTTCTCGTAGCTTTCCTCCCACACCATGTGTATGCAAGACCTTCTACACAGCATCTCTATCAGCAATCTCATATGCTTTCTCCAGATCTATGAATGCAGCCCTATCATATGCTTCCTCCAGATCTATAAATGCAGCCCTCTCATTTGCTTACTCCAGATCTATAAATTCTACATACAAATTCTTTTTCTCTGAGTCTCTCTCACACACATTCTTCAAAGCAAACAACTGATCCATACAGCTTCTACCAATCCAGAAAAACCATATTATTCTTCCCCAATCTGGGGCTCTGTACATGCCTTCATCCTCCCAATCACTACTCTCATATACAACTTATCAGGCACACTGAACAAACTTAAACCTCTGTAGTTTGAACATCCACCTTTGACCCCTTATATTTATACATTCTGGCAATCCTCAGGCACCTCACCTTGATCCAAACATACCTACATAGTGAATCCTAACAAATCAATAACACAGTCAGCCTGTTTATTAAGAAAGTTAACAGTAATACCATCCACTCCAAATGCCTTGCCACATTTCATTTTACACAAGGCTTTTACCACCACTTCCCCCTTTACCAAACCACTTTCCATGACTCTCTCACATCGCACACCTTCCTAACCCAAACACCCTACATCTGCCATCCTAAAATCAAACACAATGAACAATGATTCAAAATACTCACTCCATCTCCTCATTTCCTCATCACTACCTTTTACCACTTCCCCATTTGCCCCTTTCACTGATGTTCCCATCTATTCTACTGTTTTTCTCATGCTTTTAAGCTCTTTCCAAAAGATCTTATTCTCCCTGAAGTTTACCCTCTTTTCCAGCCCCAGCATTTTCCTCCTGATCTCCTGCCACTTTCTCTTGTACCACTCCTAATAACCTGCACTTCTTCTCTGTAAGTACTGCCAATAAGACTCTCTTTCCTTTTCTCACCTCTTACTACTTTTTTCCACCTGCTCATCTCCCATCTGCCGCATGCCACACACTTATCTTGAACATGCCAGCATTACTTCACTAAATAAATTCCCGTTCTTCACTAATTCCCTTTGCTTCATTTACTCTCATCCTTTGCCAATTTGCAGCCAACCTCTCCTGGTATTTCTTTATACACATCCCTCTTCCAAGCTCACTTACTTTCACCATCCACTTCTCATTTATCATTCCCACTTGCTTCCACTTGTTAATGGTTAGACATCCCAACAGCTGCCCTTATCAACTCATTCACATCCAAGAGTCTCTCTTTTGCATGCCTATCAACTGATGTTATCCAACGATACCCACTGACTATTTTTCCTACTCATCCAAGTATACTTATGCATGTCCCTCTATTAAAACCATATATATATATACATACATGCACACATATGCACCACACATATATATATACATATCAACCTATACATATATACATACATACAC
>JAYMFT010404459.1:6900-18692 GCA_038088735.1 Panulirus argus | reverse complement strand
TATATATATATATATATATATATATATATATATATATATATAATAATAATAATAATAATAATAATAATAATAATAATCTACTGGGGGTCTGGGCAGTGTTGTGCCTGCCCATTAGTGACTGCTCTAGCAAACCCAAGTGACACTTTATGACTTTACATTTAACTTCCTAAGTATGACAGTATGACCCTTAGGCAAGACGGTAAGTCACTATATACCATTTTGCTTAAGAATTTAAAGTGTGAGAGTTATGAAAGATGAGGTGGCAGGTTGGAGTGGGCTTGTCAGAGTCTGGAAGGGTATGCTGGCCTGGGCTACTCTGAACCCTAAAGGAGGCATTACAACTCATATCTTCATCTACACCACCACCACCACACTGCCTACCACAACTGATACCTTTACTATAAATATATTTCCTTAGAAAAAAACTTTACATGCACTGGAAGTACTTTCAATTCCTTCTTAAGATCAAGAAAATATGAATGACCTAGCAATTACAAGCCCATGAATAGGAACCCTATAAAGCCACTACTCAGTCACATAACACATGACCCACTGACTAGAATCAACGCTATTATCATAAAGCAGATATGAGTATCTGTGCTCACTCACTACACCCAAAGCAAGTTAATGGCCACCTACACCACACCTAAAGCCACACACACATTCTCTCCTCACCTCTCATTCTACTCCTGTACATATTCTCTAACTTTATAAAAGTCTGCGCTTTCTGTACTGAAACTCCCTTCAGAGACCAACACTCCCTTCTGGGGACATCCATACTCCCCTCAAAGATGCCTTTACTCTGCTAAGGTCACCGATACTACTACTCCCTTTAGGGACACCAATACTCCTCTTAGGGATACCTATCCCCCTCACAGCACACATATTCCCCTCCAGGGTTCCTATATTCCCCTCAGGGAGACCCACTTTCTCCTCGGAGACACTCATGCTTTCCTTAGGGACATATTTACTCCTTTCAGGTATAACTACACTCTATACTCTCTCAGGGAACCCACACTTCCCTTATGGACACCTTCATTCCCCTGAGAAACACCCATACTCTACTAGGGAAACATAGACTCTCCTCAGGATATTTCCACTTGCCTCAAACACACCAATCTCCCCTCATATAAACCCAGCTCTTTTCATATGTACCTATACTTTACATACACCCCCTCACCTTGACTCTTCCTTGTAAACTCTTCTTAGTTAGGTGAGTCATGTCTGCATTTGCATCTACATACTACCCGAACAGTTAAGGTTTAGTTCTACAGCAACACATACACCCCTTTGTGATGGTGAACTTATCCCAATCATCCAAAAGTATCTGTATCTCATACAGCATTTGAACTTTGTGTACACTTAATCCCACGAGATACTGTAACCTACAAAACATACGTCACCTGGGTGTAAAGGTTTATCTATGTATGGACATCCACAGGAGCCAAGTGCCTGTGTCACACCTGTAAAGGTGTGTTAGTAACCAGGTGAGTTAATTAACTTATGTAATACCAAGTCATCCATTACCTACAAATAATCTGATCATTCCCCTTATATATGCAACTCAACAATGTACTGTAAATGTCTGTACAAAGGGGGAAGAGATTTCTACACTTGTGGGGCTCCATCTCTTGAACTTTCCCAATAAGTAGCTTTTTTAAACATTTGTATACTGCTAGCATTCACTGTTTCACTAGTTAAGTCTTACCCATCCATCCAAATGCTCTATATTAAAATAGCAACTTCTTCATATCCTTCTAAACAAGCTAGTCTTATTTCTTTTTATTTTTTTCTGGTTATTATGGTCATTGTATCTCACAAAGAACTGTTCATTTTTGACATCATCCAGCTGATTTAGAAACTTAAAGGCTGTAAGCAGGTCACTCCTATCTCTTTTCTCCAACAAAGAAGGCAAATATGAAGCCCTCCACCTTCTTTCATTATATGTTAGCTCTCAATTTAGTTACCATATTAGCTGCCCTTCTCTGGATTCTTTCAGTAAAATCTGTTTCTTTTGTTTCATGATCAGACTTGAGAAGTATATTCCTGCTTTGGTCTAATCTACATTGTGAATAGCTTAACCATGCACTTAAATGCAATTCTGACATTTGTCAGCTGACAAACTGCCTCCATAACAATTCTCCACATGTTGATTTCCAGCAACAGGTTAGGTATAATACTGATCCTATGCTTCTTTCACACACACATCCTTATGGCTTACTTTCTGCTTGGTAATAATTGTGCCAAGGCCTTCTTTCACTGTGTGTTATCTTCATTATTTATTTGGTTTAAATTTCATTAACCATTTATCAAACCATATTTAGAATTTGTCTAGGTCCCCTTCCACACAAATGCACTTATCTTCATACAGTAATTTACTTCTTGTATGACCCTGGGACCATCTGCAAACATGTTCGGGAGTTCTTAATCTATCTATGTATGTGGACCACCTTAGAGACACCTGCTGTATCTGTGGACCACCTTCAGCGTATATCCAATATTATACCAGGTCTGAAATCAAAATCAATAACAAATAATACCACCTAAACACTTGACTACAGATAGTGGTGATACAAAAATTTGTAAAACTTTATCTATTTATCTTATATGCATTTATCTATATTTCTTGTCCTTCTGTGGACCACTGAGAAGAGGTTTATGGACCACAAGTTAAGAACCATTGCTTTGGCACATAAGCAGAGACTTCATCTGAACCATGACCTTATGTGGGTCAAGGTGTTTGAACAGCCTGGTTATCTTTTCCATCAATTTCAATTCCTTTCAAGTCTTTTCCAATCTAGTCTTGAAGCAATATTGTTTCCCCTATGAAAACACTTTTCAACTCATTTTTGAGCTCCTCACATATTTTTTGATCATCCCTTTGAATCCCTTAGCCTGATTAACTGCTCTTTAACCATTAATTTACTTCTGATGAACACTTGAAGAGGTTTTGGATTCTTTTGCATTGTCCACAATATTCTTTCTCTTTTTTCAGAGTGCCTCTGTTCCTCCTTCCATAACATGTAAACACATTTCTTGCTCTCTGATAACTTTCAAATGCTGGCTGGCTAGTGATATCTTTATCTCCTCCACAGAACAACTGTCATCTCTTATATTTTATGGCATTCTCTATCAAACTATGAACTGCTCTTTTTCAACCTTCTCTAAATACATCAATCAAACCCATGTTCTAACTTCTTCATAGCTAATTTCACAGAAACTGTGTGTGCAATTAATACCTTTTGTAATTAACTATTTGTATTGTTCATGGAGAGAATTTTACATTTGTGTGGCCCTATTTCTTAAACATTCTTCATCATGCCACCTTTCATACTTCTGTATACTGTCTGCACTGCCCACATCCTCTTTCAATCTATTACATTCACCCACCAGTCTTATGCTATCAAGGCACTACTTTACATCTTTTGAGAATGTTTCTTGCTTATTTCATGTTATGTCCTCTAATTATTTTATCCCTCCTTCTGTCAAAGAGCAGTTCACTATCTAAATCATCAATCTAATTTAAAAGTTAAGGGTTATATTCAGGTCAACCCTCTCTTTTCTCTTCCATGGTGGACAAATTTAAGTTCTCTAGCCTTTCCCTGTAACTCAACAATTTTTTTCCTCTCCAGTCACAAACTAAAGTCCACATTGAAGTTGGGCCTTAATCGAAATATAAAGAGATTAATGAAATGAAAAAGAAGGGACAAGGAATAGCATATATGAATTTTGGAGGAAGTGACAAACCTGTCTTCTAAAAAGTGACAGGTCATAGCTACTGGGAAAGACGTAAGGCAGTAGAGAGTTCTAAAGCTTCGCGGTGTAGAGAAAGAAAGTCATCAAAATGGCTCACCTTGAGTTGCCAACAGCCAAACATTAATTACATGATGCAGCAGCTTGCCTAGTACTGTGTGGTGTGAGCACACAAGCAGCCAGCTCTCAGGAGCAAAAAATCTAAGTAATATCTGAAGAAGATGGAAAGTGAACCAACATTGCAGCGTCAGGCAAGTGGGTCAAATTTTGAAGTTATCATAGGAGAGTTAATAAGTTGGACCACTCAACTCTGTTCAGTAAGGATGCAGAACTAGAACCACCCCAAATATAACAGTGCTCCATACAAGGACAAATTAAAGAAAAGAAATTTCGACATTCATACTGGACTCCCAGTTTCCAACACACACTCAGCAGTTTCTGTAATGTGGGGTTTCCAATACAGTGTGGATATCACAGTAATACCAAGTATGTTCACCAAGTCAAGATGTGGAATTACAGAACTGTCAGAAGAGAGGGGTACCATCTTTGCTGCCCTGCTCTATTTGTTTTTCAATTTCTTTTAAGTGCAGTAAACAAACCAGAGATGCATATATCTATTTTAGAACTAATGTAGGATGTTTACAGCTTTCTGAATCTTTCCTTATCCAAACTCTTTTAATATTTTCTTTCTGACAGTTCTCCTAATGCGGTATATCTACTCCCTCTCCCTTTCACACACAGATTCCAGCAACTCATTTCATTTCCTGATATATAATATTCATATCGAAGCCTTTTTCCATTGCAAACTATCCTCATTACTTTGCATTCCTTTGTGATGAATTCCATCAACCATATACCAGACTAACTTTGCAGCTTGTCACTGGATGCAATCTACCTCAGTTTTCACCAATTTAATGACTGGCATCATCCACACAAATATTATAGATTCATGTGCTACATCTTTCTGTTGTGGCCCATTCATAGTGTCACTGTTTGGTAAACTTTACACAACACAGTATCATCATGCCTGTCATAACGGGTCAAGATATTTCTTCTATTTTATGTCGAAGGTTCCAGTCATGGACAAAAGCCCACATCAAGGCTGGGCCTTTACTAAAATAGAGAGAATTATGAAGCAGAAAAAGAAAAGACATGGGAAAGCATTATGATTTTTTGGACATGAAAAACCTGTCCTTTGAAATGTGCCAGGTCATAGGTACTGGGAAAGACATGAGAAGGTAGAGAGTTCCAAAGCTTCAGCGTATTGGGAAAGAAGTAGGTATCAAATTGGCCCACCCTTGAGTTGCCGATGGCCACACAATAATCATGTGACACAGCAGCTTGCCGAGTATTGCATGGTCTTTAGTTATAATAGATAAGATATTCTCAAACATCTTCGGTTATAATATATAAGTTACTCAGAGCCTAGGTTTGTCACATATAATTGTACCAAAAGACATGGATATAAGCCAAAAAAGCAATGATTTACTTCAGTACATCTAAATTCCTGTTCTACACATCTGTACCTATACATCTGTACGTAAGCAGTTGTGCTAAACATCTGAACTCACACAAGCGTATGTTCAGTACATATAGTGTGCATGTTTGAGCCAGCTGGCATCCTCAGTAAACTTATTGTGCTTGGCCTAAGTATGCTGTCATCAGGCTCTAAGATAGAGCAAGTGGGCCCACACATGTGGTTAAATCAGTGGGCCCCAACATGGTGTCAGTAAGCTCAAACGTGTGAACAGGAATGGGGGCCTAAACACGGTATCAACAGGCCCCATCATGGAGTTAACAGTCACAACACAGGGACAGTGATTTACTGCCTAACATATGTATCTGCTAAGGTGGTGGATCCAATGGGCACAGGTAGGGGGATGGCTACCGTAAGTGTGGTGACGGCCAACACAATTGCGGACCACCACAGGCTTGAGGATGGCCAATACATGTAAAGGGAGGGCTACAGCATATGTGAGGAAGACCATCAAAAGTGTGGGGCTGGCCATCACAGGTCTAGGGATGGCTATTACATGTATGGAAAGGTTACCATAGGTGTGGAAAAGGTCACCTCGTGTGGAAATGGCCATCACACGATGTGGGGATGGCCACTAAACATGCAAGAAGGACAACCAAACTTGTGGAGATGGTCACCAGACATTTGGGAATGGCCACCATATGTGGTGAGGGCCATCACGCAAGTGGATGGCCACTACACATGTGGAGAGGACCATCACGTGTGGAAATGGCCACCACATGTTGGGAAAACCACCACGCATGGGGATGGCTACTATATGCGTGGGGTTGGCCACCATGTGTGGGGAGAGCCACCATGTGTGGGGATGGCCATCACATGTGTTAGAATAACCACCAGACGTGTGGGAAAGACCACCCACAAGTGTGGGAATGGCCACCAAACATGTGGAGAGGACCACCACATATTAGGAGGACCTCCCTTCATGTGAAGAGGACCATCACACGTGTGGGTAAGACCATCACACATGTGGGGAGGACCATCACACATGTGGGGAGGACCATCACACATGTGGGGAGGACAATCACATGTATGGGGAGGACCATCACACATGTGAGGAGGACCACCACATGTGTGGGGAGGACCACCACACGTGTGGGGAGGACCATCACACGTGTGGGGAGGACAACCACACGTGTGGGGAGGACAACCACATGTGTGGGGAGGACCACCACAAGTGTGGGGAGGACCACCACCAATGTGGGGAGGACCACCACACGTGGGGAGGACCACCACACGAATGGGGAGGGCCGCCACTGGTGTGGGGAGGACCACCACATATGTGGGAGGACCAACATGCACGTAGGGATGGCCATCGTGAGTGTGGGGAGAGATACGACAAAACATAAAGCTAAAGGAGAGTTAGGGGGAGCCAGGTTACGTGGGGGGAGCCAGGACACATGTAAGGAGATCCAAGTCATACTGAGGAAGCCAGGACATACAAAGGGAGAACCAGGAGACGTGAGGGAGAGACAGACACATGGTGGGAGGATCAGGAGGCGTGAGGGAGAGACTGACATAAGAAAAGAGCTAGATGATGATGGGGAAGGAAGGAGAGAGAGAGAGAGAGAGAGAGAGAGAGAGAGAGACGATTGGGACTGCTAGGAGACATGGGTAAGAGCTAGACACATGGATGGAGAACCAGAGAGATGCACAGATGGCAAGGAAACGTAAGGAAGGAGCGAAACACACAGAGGGAGAATCGGACACATGGAGGGAGAGACAGGAGACAAAAAGGAGAGATAGGAAACGTGTGAGGGAGCTAGACAAAGAAAAGGAAAGGAAAGGCAGGAGATGTAAGGATGAACCAGCCACATGGGGAGAGAACCAGACACATGGAGAGAGAACCAGATCACACGGAGGGAGACAGGACGCAGAGAGAGAGACCGGACAAATACAGAAAGAAACTGGACACACGGAGGAAGATGCAGGACGTGTGGAGGGAGAGGCAAGAGACACTGAGGGAGACAGGACAAATAATGGGAAAGATGGGACACATGGAGGGAGAGGCAGGACACATTAAGGGAGATACAAGACACGTGTAGGTTCCTGGAGGGAGAGAGCTAGACCCGTGAAGAGTGAGTCATAAGACGTGAGGACAGCCGGGATAAGTGAGAAAGAGCCAGACAGATGGAGGGAGTGCTACGAGACGTAGGGTAGAGCTAGGAGTCGTGGGGTAGAGCTAGGAGACGTGGGATAGAGGTAGGAGACGCGGGGTAGAGCTAGGAGACGTGGGGTAGAGCTAGGAGACGTGGGGTAGAGATAGGGGACGTAGGATAGAGGTAGGAAACGCGGGGTAGAGCTAGGAGAAGTGGGGAAGTGCTAGGAGACGTGAAGTAGAACTAGGAGAAGTGGGGTAGAGCTAGGAGACGTGTGGGGTAGAACTAAGAGACGTGGGGTAGAGACAGGAGACGTGGGATGCAGGTAGGAGACGTGGGATAGAGGTAGGAGACGCGGGGTAGAGCTAGAAGTGGGGTAGTGCTAGGAGACATGGGGTAGGAGACGTGGGGTAGAGCTAGGAGACGTGGGATAGAACTAGGAGACGTGGGGTAGAGATAGGAGACGTGGGATAGAACTAAGAGACGTGGGGTAGAGCTAGGAGACGCGGGGTAGAGCTAGGAGACGCGGGGTAGAGCTAGGACTCACAGAGGGAAAGTATGCCACCTTGAGACACAGAGGGAGACTCAAATGCTTGGGTGGGAGTGCCAAAACACACGAGGGAAAGCTCGGCATAGGGAGAGCCAAACATATGAAGAGAGAGCGAGAAGAGGCGAAGGAGGGCCAGGCATATGGGTGAAGATCCAGGAGAGAGGGAGAGCTAGACATATAAACGGAGAGCGCAACACATGGAGGGAAGAAGCGGTAGACATGGCAAGAGCTACACACAAAAAAGGGAGGGGCAGCAGACATGAAAAGAGAGCCAAACACATGGAAAGGAGGCAGTAGACATGAAGGGAGAGGAAGGCAAATGGAGGGGAGAAGTAGTACACAAAGGGAGAGCCAGACGACATGAAGGGAGAGCCAGATTCATGGATGAGGAGGCTTTAGACATGAAGATAGTCAGGCACATGGACGGTAGAGGCAGCAGACATGAAGAGAGAGCCAGACACAAGGGGGGTGAGGTAACAGAAATGAAGGGAGGGCCAGATGCAAGAAGAGTAGAGTCAGTGGACAAGGGAGAGCCTGTAGACATGAGGGAAGAGTCAGGGACACAGCAGACAAGCAGAGAGGGCCATAAACACTGAGGGATAGGCATCAGACATGAAGGGATAGTCAGATGCATGGAGGGAAAGGCAGCAAACATGAAGGGAGAGCCTGAGACACGGTGAGAGGCAGCAGACATGGTGAGAGAGGCAGCAGACATGATGAGAGAGCCAGAGATATGGTGACAGGGGCAGCAGACATAATGGGAGACCTAAAGACATAGTGAGAAGACAGTAGACAAGAGCGGAGACCCTGACACATGGAGGGAGAGGCAGCAGACATGAAGGGAAAGCAGAGACACATGGAGAGAGAGCCAGTAACACGGTGAAAGAGGACGAAGACATGATGAGAGAGCCAGAGACATTGAGGGGAGAAGCAGCAGACAAAAAAGGGAAAGCCAGAAGACAGAGGAGAGGGCCAGACACATGGAGAGGAGAAGCAGTAGTCATGAAGTGAGAGCCAGAAATATGGAGGAACATGTTTCCACACCTAACATTACTGAGGGCAAGTCTCTAGATCCAAATCTAGACAACACATCTCATTACAATAACGAAATTAAAATGATAACAGATAAGGATACCAATATTATAAGTTTCTCTTTCTACTTGGTCAACAGTGTTGGCAGGCAGGACACAGTATAAGCAAGTGGACCAAAGCGGAGGAAGGCAGACCACAGTGTAAGCAATCAGACCAAAAGGAAGGCAGGCAAGCAGACTACAGTGTAGGCAAGCAAGCCATAGTGTAGGCAGGCAACAGTGTAAGCAAGTAAGCCACAGTGTAAGCAAAGAGGCCACAGTGTTAGCAAGCAGATCAGTGTAGGCAGGCAGGTCACAGTGTAAGCAAGTTGATCAAAGCGTAAGCAAGCAGGCTAGATTGTATGAGACCAGACCAGAGTGTAGGCAAGCATACCAATGTGTAGGTGGGTAGACCATAAAGCAAGCAGGCAGACCACAGTGTTGGCAGGCTGGCAGGCACGACAAAATGTTGGCAGGCAAGCCATCAAACCAGTGTGTCAGACTGTATCACTTGGTTCTTTTATCAAACAACAATCCCAGGCGAAGTATAATGATTTCCCAACAATTTTCTGTTTTTTAAACAAGATTTTCTTTTCTGTTAATTCTTTACGCTTGAAACGAGGGTTTGCAACAAAATCACACTCATTTCAATAAAAAATCGTAAGACAAGGGGGCTCTCTGGATCTTTTAAATAACGTATCTATTTGTCAGTTGTATACAAACAAAGCATTTCAATGACAGAGTAAATACTGGGGGCATGGCTATAGGCGGGTAGAGGCTATATAAACATATGATGTTTATATAGGCGGTAAAGCCTATATAAACATCTGATGTTTATATAACTCAATGGCATGGTGAATGTAGTGTCAGAATATCTTCATAGATATTACTATCACTAAAGTAATTACAAAGTTCTCGAAACAGTAAACCACAATAATGCTTCTTTAGCCTAAAATGATCACAGTACATAATGCTACAGCTACCTGGTCATTTAAGACATGCTCTGTGGTCAGCGCAGACTATGGCTAAGTTAGACCAAGTCTCAAGTAGAAAGGAGCCTGGGGGCAAGAAAGCACGTTTAGTAAGATAATGTACACGATGAGAACGCTCAAGTGAGAGGCTCCTGATAAAAGTGTCACCCTGGGGACTGCCAGCTCCAAGGCGAGCCTGGTCACACTGTCGGGACACGACTAAGATCCTCTAAAGTCATCCCAGGCCGTGGAGAGCCGTGGTCCTCTAAAGTCATCTCTGGCTGGGGTCCGTACATTAGGTTCCTCTACAGTCATCCCAAAGCGCCAGTTAAGTAACCCAGTAACTGTCAGGTCGGATAGGCTTACTAAATCAAGCAGTGTCCTGCTCCCTGTGTTGACACATCCTGGCCAGCCAGACTGGACTAAGGCAGCGTTGTTACAGATTCACTGTATAATCCCGGACGAAATGCGTAACTACTGACCATCCCACAATTCGTTAACTTTTGTCGTAACTGCAAGCTACATAACGGTAATTACTCCAGTAAAGATCACCATCTTTTCACAGACTGCCGTGTGGTGCGCTCGCGCGCCTTAGTTTTCACACCAAACGTGTATTTTGTGAGCCCGATTCTTTTCCTTAACGTGGTATTTATAAGTACCATGGGATGCTACCGCTCTACGATCAAAGTAAATGCTTGAGGTACAGCCAGATTTGGGCTGAAGACTAATGGCTCTGCGAAGCTTTTGTCAGTCGTGTATTTCAACCAACTGGGCATCCGTGAATCTTTTTGTTCACGTACATCTCGGTACATGTTTTTGCACATAGCATGTGTAAAGAAAAATCCCGGTGTACGTGGTGTAGAGCACGTGCAAAGTCCATGAACTGTGGGAGGTGGGAGGGGGGGGGTACTCCCGTTACTGGCCTTAGGCGATAGCCTCGCCCTTGAGTAAGGTGATACACTTACTCTGCGATTCGTCTCCTCTTACACTGTATCGTTCAATACATTATGTTGAAATTAACCATCTTGGTAAAATGCTTCCTTTCCTCCTTTACAAAAGGCATCTATTTTACCTAAACAATTGATTTTGTTTATAAGCGTCGTCATTACTTCCTTGGTAGGGCTTATAGCCCAGCTTAAAGCGTATATCTAACACCCACAAAAAATATGATCATGTGTATCATTCCTTTTCCATAACTTTACTAACATCAATTAAAACTACTCGTATACTTGAAAAAATACATTCCACCAGTATCCTACGGGAAATCGAAGCTTAAATGTACTCAAATTATAAATCTTAACCCAACTCCTGGGTGCAAGAGGATTAATTTTGCGGAGTATAACTTGACTGTTTACAAAACTTGTTGTATAAACAATTCACTCCTATAAATTCCTTTCCTTTAGGATCTATAAGGGTGCCATGCATTCTGATCAACGAATCTTTATCGTTTCTTTCCTGATAGTCTGATAGCTCCTGTAGGATGCCTGATGTTTCTTCCCTCCTTCCTGGCGGAGGCACAGCACTCGATACGGCTGATGTCGATTACGGTGATATGATGGCGTCTGTTAAGTGGAACAGATGCAGGCGAGACCCCGGCCTCGCTTGTCCATCTCCCTCCCTTCCCCATCTACCCTACAATGGCAAGTAGGAAAAGTGTGGCAGAAGGCTCACCAGTGCCCGGGGGAAAGTGGCGGCGGGCTCTCAGCAGTGACCATTGGGGAGAAGGGGGAGAATGGGGGTGGGGAAGTGGAGTTGGGCTCTCAGAAATGACCATGGGGGGGGGGAAGAGAAGTGGCAGCGGACTCAGCAATGACC
>JAYMFT010404448.1:0-18692 GCA_038088735.1 Panulirus argus | reverse complement strand
GCTCGTTAGCAGGGAGATCCTCTCTAGGTGGCTGGTTGAAGGAAATCAGCTCTCGGGTCAATGCTCGAGGGTTTTATGGGAGGTGTGTCCTATACAGAGTCAATTCAGATTGACTGGCTCCTTCCTCTCACGCCCATCACTTCAGTGATACTTGGAGGGAGTGACCACACAGTGCCATCGTGTGACTTGATATGACCCTCAGCGAGGCCAACTGGACCCCCTGCTGTTTGGGTAACCACGGTCCATCTGGTTGTCATGGTTACTGAGAGGCTAACCACAGACCACACTGGTGTGCGATCCCTGGTTGGGAGAGAAAACATTTAACACACAAAAAAATAATATACGAATGATGCGAACACAGGTTCGTATCATTCGTAACATTATTAAATAAAGATATCAACAAAACTAGGGCCACACCTGGGCTTGTTTGGCTCTTAGTTTTGAATGTGGAGGGATATAAATCCTGACCTTTAACCAATCAGTCATTATAAGTGTGAACCAACTCCCTGCAGCATAAACTTTCATGAATCCCAGTGTGCCTAGAAATGTCATGTGTACCCTCATTTTCTTTCAGTTAAAAATTCAGGCATTCTCTTCCTTAGAAAGGTAAGAGTCAACCATCCTGAAGAGTTGGGGTTGTGAATGATATAATAATCGAGTTGGTTGTATCATGTACAAGCTAAGGGTTAAATGGCACGGTTGGTTATAGTGCTTACATGTTTATGGTACAGTAATTATATTCTGGTCATGCCAGCCTGGAAGAGTAATGAGAGAACATCTTTCCCTTAAGATAGCCTGAGGCACACCGAGATAGGTTGCTAATGCTTACAGTTCGAAAGTCTTGGTGATTAGATGTGCGATGATCTCACCCTGAGAGCATCATATGCTTTTACCCGCAATAAACAGCTATGTATTGCCTTTGAAAATATATAGAGGGGCAAACATATTTTGTTAACACTGTAGATCTGCTAATATTAAATGGCACACCCTGTTCAGATTTCTCAATCATATGGCACTTACTACCATACATGTCTCTTTCACTATCATCCCTTTCATGATCAGCTACATGTCCTTAGGCATTTCATTTCCAATATGTAAACCCCCTTCCAGTTATTTTTATTCAGGGCCTAAAACGCTCTCAAACAACATTGTTGGGACTGCTATATCTACAAACATACAATTTTTGCCTTAAGAGACCTCTTTTTCCATACACTCCTCAGTTCACCCATAACCTTAGTCCCCTCTTCTACATTGCCACTCAATTCAGCCCTCGTTGTTCCATCTTTTTTCATGTCTGCTCCCTGACACTTAACTCACTTCTTCCAAATTCTTCTGTCTCATTCTCCTGCAGCAACTCATTACCTTACTTTTGTTTGCATTTACTCTCAAGTTTTTCATTTCACACACTCCTAAACTCTGTTACCAGCTTCTGGAGTTTCTTACCAAAGTTTGCCACCAGAGCCATGTCATTTAGAAACAGCATCTAATTCGCTTCCCAAGGCCTTCCACTTCAGTTACACCATAAACATGCTCCCAGCTCCAAGACTCCTGCATTGACTTCTCATTTCCCCATCTATAAACAGATTAAACAATCACCATGACATTGTACTGCCTTGGTGCAGATCCTCTTTACCAAGAATCGTTAACTCTCCTCCCTTCCAATAGGCACATGAGCCTTAGTCTGGATAAAACATTACACTTAGTAACTTTCCATTTACTCCATATATCTGGAGCACCTTCAACAAGGTATCTCTGTCAGTCCCTTCAAGCGTGTTCTCCACATACATGCGTCCATACTACTTTTACCTAATGCTCCTACCTACTACCTCTACCTGTTCCTCCTACAATTTTGCCAAAAGGCGAAGCTAGCAAATATTGCTCACAGCAGGAAAAATCAAGATTTACAAAGAATGAGTTGTGCAAGTTAAGCATTGTCAAGTGTTGTGTATGAAAATGAGAGATTGTATGTTTGTGGACAGAATGCCAGCAGTCCATGTGTGGGTGAGGCAGAAAGAAAAGACAGCTACCCAGGTCAGAGAAGTGCAACTTAAACACTGAAGTGCTGGCTCACTATGCAGCCATCACTAACCCTCCCAATACCTAGGCAGGTTGTACTGGTAATATAACTCCCTGGTTGGTGGCTGCCTACCAGATACTACCTTCATATAGAGGTGTAACCAGATTATCAGTGTCATATTTGAAAAGGTAGTACAGTTATTGTTTTACATTAATTTTCAATAAACAGTTGCTGTTTAACATTATATGAGTGAAATATTCAGTTGCCACATAATAAATAAATAAGCAGAAAAATGAACTACATAGCTGACATGGCTTTCAAAGTTTACCTTTCAAGCATGTTCGCTATTTTTTACACATATTAGGCAGTGACAGGAATAGATGACCGAGCCTTACAGGAATAATCCTCACAAGGCCCCTTCCTCTGTCCCTTCTTTTGGAATATAATACAGGAGGGGAGGATTTCTCGCCTCCCCTCCCACTCCTTCCCTTGTTAGTCACCTTCTACAACATGAAGGAGATACATGTGCAGTATTCTTTCTCCCCTTTGCCCAAGGATAAGGCTATTATAAGTAATTTAATACTTTGGCCCATGAGGCAGTGAGCCCTTCCGGTATCCCCAAGGTTAATGATGCAAGTACAACCAGCTGCCAGCTGGGCATAAATGTATACAGTAACTAATAAGTTGTCACACTAATATTAGTCTTATATAGTATCATCTTTAATTACAAATATTTTTCATAAAGGATTTCTCTGCAATATCAAATACACCAAATATGGTAAATCCTGTACCAACATCACCATTAAAACAAGTTTTAGGTCTGAACTGCTGCTAGCATGTAAACATTTATGAAGGTATCAGTTTGTGATGCTCTTGAACGTCTCTTTTTTACATATATATATTTGTTCATAAATGAATGCTGTATAATATCATTTACACCAAACAGAAAATCTTATAACATTTACACTATAAAGCGAGTTTCTTGAGACACACTACTGCTGACATGTAAAGTTTATGATCATTATCAATCTGTGATGCTGTTTTTGGTCTTATCTTTCTTACCTGCTTGTTATTAAATAATGGGTCTATAATATGATATACATCATAGTAAATATAATAATATTACCACCATGAAGTTAGAAGAGATGCTTGCTACCATTAGCACATAGAAAATTAAAGATTACAGTAATTATTAAATTATGACCCTATTTCTGGTTGTACATGTCTTTCCTGCAAGCATGTTTGCAGATAATTACTCTGTCTATCTCTCTATAACTCAGCTACCCATTCCCTCTGGGAACTACCATCAAGGGGGTGGCCACGGGAAAAGTCTACACTTATCAGTCCTTACATGCTTCCCATGAATGCACAGTTTTATGCATTCTTTCCACATTTCTCCCCCTCCAGTACTCTTCCATGGTTGGTCTTTCTCTCACATCAACCCCTTTAATCATACAATCATTTCTTTATAAACTTCCCATCTTATATTCTGTCCACACCCCAAATTACCACAAATACTATGTTTCACCCACTCTACCACTCCACAATTCATTCCCTTTGAATTCCATGCCGTAATTGCTCTATAACATAATAAATCCTAAAACCACCATTATGAGGTGAGTTTGTGGACTGCCACTTTGCATACTGATTACTGGTGTGAGGTGCTAAAGGTTAACATGCAGGAAAGGTTGTGGACTAGAAACCTTAACTCATGCCTGTAGACCCAGAAATGGATTATACTATCCAAAAAATGAATTTTTAACGAGTTCTTAAAGCACCTGAAACATACTTGCATCATGTTTGTTGGGTTAGGAATTTTTGGATGACACCCATTTGAGTCATTTGTGTGAAATATAAAGATCATATGTTGAGGTAGTTTTGATGAGGCTACTTCATGATGCTTGATTTTAAAAAAATCAAGCTCATTTTTAGGTCTGTCTATTGCAAAAAAGTTTATCAGTAATTATGAATTTATCCCTGAGGAAAGGGCTGAAAAGTAACTACCTATGTATCTCTAATGTTGTAAAAAGTGACTAATAAGGGCATAAACAGGAGACTGGAAATGCTCACATCCAGTATTATCATTCTTCTTAAACGGAAACAAAGGAAAGAGCTGAGTAAGGGTGTTCTTTGAAGATTCAGTTGTATGTTCCTGATGTACCATGTTAAAGTATGAAAAGAATCAATCCAGTTTAATTTCCATTTATCATATATGTTTAAAATGGAAAAAAGAATCTGCTTCAAACTGAAAATCAAATTACAATATCATTTATGAGTACACAAAAAAGAAAGAACATGAGATGCAGCACATTAATTCAACTTAAAGGTGATATCTTAGGAGATGAAAAATTTCTTATGATCAAAATTTTACTTCCTTTATTCTAAAAATGCAACAAGAAAGTTTTGTAGTTTACAATTATTACAATAATTGCTACATTTATTATGTTTCATTAAGGATACAGGTAAGATACTCTTTGTAAGCTTTACGAATGTAATTCACCTACTCACAGACTCAAAATAGAATCATGTTAAAAACCATTCTAATCTGCACAGTACACTCCATAACTCACAATTATTCATTTGGGAAGCAAATGGGTTCAGAGCAAACTGTACATTACTGTTCTCATAAACTGTACGAACACAGAAAAAAAGTTCTTCTACAGCGAGGTGTAGTAGTTCTAAAATATTGCAAGTCATAGGTCCTGATCTTGCAACTTGGGAAGGTTGCTACGTGAACACAGTTTCAGGAAAAAACTATATGGCACCTTCGGGTTGTATCATCACAGACTGTTCAGTCTTCCTACAACACAAGGAAGCATTATCACCATGAACTGTTATGTATCAACTAGATCACACATACCATGCACAGTGAGCGTTCATACATGAGATACACTGATAACATGGCTGGAAGGACGTGACTGCTTTCTTGCTAGTCTGGAAGTGGCAGTTGATCTGGGTTGTGATGGTGACTCCTGCCGTGTGTTTGATCTCCCTCGTGATGGAGACCTTCCGCGAGATGCTGACCTCCTCCTGGATGTAGATCTCCCTCGAGAAGCTGATCTCTTTTTAGGCGATGATCTTGTCCAAGAGGCTGATCTCTTGCGAGAAGCTGATTCTTTATGAGTGGGTGAACCAGTTTGGGGAGGTGACCTGGTCTGGGCACTTGGTGGGACGGATGGTGTACCAGTTGAGTCACTGACACAAAATTGGTTTGATGCTGGATGCTGTTGAGAAAATAATCTATTTAGTTCATGTTACGGTGAAAATCATACAACTTTGGCTTTATTGAAACAGTCTGTGAAGTAATTTTTCATAAGAAAAGCTCATCAATTCAACAGATTCATTCCAATACTATTGACTTTTAACAAATTTCAATTAAGATATAAAAAAAGCTTGTTTTGGCATTGTGAAAACATATAGGCCAAGAGCCTACTACCTCATTGGTCTATGAAAGTTTTACTAAGCATCAATACACCAATATTCTTCAAAATTCATAGTTTTCAACCAACCAACATGTATTAGACCCAAAGGTTAAGCATACCAGAAACTGATATGCAGATGTCCCTTGATTATACATTCTAGCCTTTAAATCTCTAGCAAAAAGATTAGTAAATCGATCAATGTTTTGAACAAAAATTACCCAATTAAACTGGGGGCAAGTGGGAAGTATAACACAGTCTGGTAACCTTCATCATGTCTTCATGCAGAAACAAGAAACAAATCTCATTCCTCAAAGATGATCTTGTACAAACAGTAAAAATAGGATCGTACTACTTTTTGTGTGAAATAATATGACACCATGAACAAAAGATTTTGAGACATGTTCACTGGTCTGGCCTTACATTAGTAGCCCTGCTTTTGTGACATTGTAATATATCAATTGCTAGCAATAGTTCCTGACAATTGCCATAATAAATGTTACAATGATGTCATATTTCAATGGAAATAACTATAAACTGGGACTACCATAATTATTAGTTAATTTGTCTCACATCCATACTTATTGACCATACTGAGACAACAAGAATCATATTGATCATTTAGAAGTTCATCTGACTCATCCAGCAAGATACATTTTTTACTGTGTGTACATTATACTCATAAGGTTAGAAACGACATCATCTCCGAATGTTATGACAGTTTATACTATGGATATGGAAACTTAACCCTGACATGGCTGATAGCAAGATTCTACTGAACAAATACTTACCACTCTCAATAAAGAAACTGCCATTGAAAGCTAAGCATTATCATCTTATACTAAAATTATCACAAGTAAACCTTTGTCTGAAATAATACCACTCTCTACCAATAACAGAAACACTTGCCATGGAAAACTCAACTAAATAATATACTGGAATAAATGAATCCCATTTAGTCTAAACTAAAAGGCAATGTATTGTCTGCATGAATTCCTTAAGATGCATTAGGCTTCTTAAACTGATAAATGGTAAACTTGTTTCCATTAAAAGTAATCAATATTGCTACTTTAATCAATACAGCTCCTTTTCCACATATGTAAGGTGGCTTAAGTTTTTATTGTTTTATTTCTTTTGTGGGAGTTAGTTTTGATGAAATGAAGACCTAATCCCAACCAAATAAGCAGTATACTTCTTGCCTAAAGGCAGTCAAGCAACAAGACTTATTAATTTTCAAATAACACTATAAAATCTTTTTCTTCCAACTTAATTCTGATCAGGGGTGGTGAGAATATGTGAAAAACCCAGATTGTTTCGATACTCCATTGAATAAAACTAGTCGAGGTAATAGTTGGTAGGATTCTACCAACCAGGGAGGTATACCACTGGTCCTACCTGCCTGAGTATTGGGAGGGTTAGTGACAGCTGAATAATGACCAAGCAATTCAACAGTTGTCAAGTTACACTCCTTTGACCCAGGAAGCTGTCTTTTCTTTCTGCCTCACCCACACATAGACTGCAGGCATTCTGTCCACAAACATACAATCCCTCCTTATCATAAATAACACTTGACAACACTTACCTCTCAAAACTTAAAACTAAGCCAGGTACCTATTTTATCGTCCAACCCCTAGGGGTGGATGAACAACTGGGATGACTGTGGAACAAGTGCCATGATCAGGATTCAAACCAATGCCACGACCCAGGGTGATGAGTAAATGTATCAAGGTTAGGAATGCTAACCGCTACACCACAGAGATCAAAAACTGTAAACTGTCATTAATTTTGAGCCAAATGATGAATGAATAAATATCTAAGTTCAATGTCCCAACCTTTCCAAGCAAAAACCCCTTTAAGAACTACATGAAAATATGCATCTCTTTTAAAGATTAACTATCTTCTCTCTCCAAGCGACAAGATGACTTAAAGGCCAGTTTATCTGGTTGGGTGGTTGAGGGGTACTTCATATGCACAAGGAACCACTTGATGTTAGTCTCTGATTGGCATAGGCCAGTGGTCTGGTGCGAGTTGGGTGGTGAAAAACTTTTGTAAAATCACATGAAATGGTGTGCTGGTGTGCAACAAGGCTTCCCCTGGATTGCTGAAGCAGTTATGTCATGTTCAAGGCATAAAAGTTCTATCTGTATTCTTACCTCACATGTAGCAACATACATACAATTGGTGGCACTATCTATGCTATTGGGTTCTTGGTTCATTTTACCCACAGAGTCAGGTCCAGTCTCAACATCTGCAGCACTCTGAGTACTTAAAGCATCACTAAAATCATCAGAACACACTGATGACACCTCAACATCATTCTTATTCTGACTTCTTATGCAGGCACATCCTTGAGAATTTCCTGTTTCTTCTGTGTGCACCTCTGCATATGAAAAAAAAAATAACAGTAATGAACAGAGGTATATCAAGACCACATCATATCTTTAACTCTTAACTAATACCAGAAATGTTATTTCGTATAAGAATTAAACCTACAGACCTACCAAGACTCCAGTTATTGTACACCTATGCACAAGATAAAAATGGTATAAAAACTGAGGAAAGCCTCACTCTTACAATGAATTCTACAGTTTTAGTTAAGTCTGAAGCTTCTACAAAGTTATGGAAGCAAGTGCATAACTGAGATACCAATGCTGTGGTTATGTACAAACAGGTGAAATTGTAAAAGACCTGCAGAACACGAAGAGAATCTGTATGACTATGAAGGAGTAGGAAATGGAAAGTAGAATGCTAATAAAAACAATGACAGCAAAGTTAAAGGATTAAGTACTATTTATATTTTGGGAATGTAATCCATTGAGATAATGATATGGATGCTGATAATAAAACAATGAAGTAAAGAAAAGATTTTAAGTGACATGCTTTGAGTAATGTTCTGGAGTTAGAAATACTGTGTATTAAAGAAAAACATGGAACTGTATCAGCAAAATCACAGGGAAGGTACAAGCTACATGGATCAGTATTTCAAGGTTTACATATGGAATGAGAAGTGGAAAAGGAGAGAAAAAATATGAGAAGTCATACTTAATTATGCACTGAATCAAATAGAGAGATATCTGAGGTATACTAATTGATCTAACAACATTTTCAGCCACATATTTAACAAACACTTATGAATTCTTTTATGTATCAATAACTAATTACAGATGATTTGAGCTGAAAAGTTACCTTTATCTATTTGTGGTGTTGGAGGTCTCGATGCCTGTGAAGTAGCTGATGATGGAGCATTTTGACTAGATTGT
The DNA here is from genome assembly GCA_038088735.1 of Panulirus argus. NCBI lineage: Eukaryota > Metazoa > Arthropoda > Malacostraca > Decapoda > Palinuridae > Panulirus > Panulirus argus. The sequence continues at coordinate 9,996 of JAYMFT010404448.1, read as the reverse complement.
GATAATTTTGCAGAGAGACAGGCTCGAGTTCTTGCTGAGCTAATCATAGAGAGTAAACCTGATGAAGTAGCTGAGCATGGTGGTATGGTGCTCTGTGGTTGGTGGACTGGTGATATTGGTGTATCTGGGATGGGAGATTCTGAATCTTCACATAATGTATCACCACCAGAAGGCTCAGCTCGTGGTACAACCATGACCTGAAAACAACTCATCATTAGTGTTCAATACAATTTTAGATTTCACAATGAAAAAGAGTAGAGTACATAGCACTGCATAGCTTCTTGTCTAGGCAGTCTCTATGAACTAACATTACCAAATAAAATGCAGCTATAATTCTGAACTGATATCTAAGACTGTTTTTCTTATAATCTCAAAGTGCTAATGCAGCTTATGGAGGGATGCCACAGAAAAAGAACAAAGACTGTGTACTTTAGAACTACTGCCATGGTGATATCATTATGTCTGATAAAAAGGTATTGTTTTAGGAAAAAAAAGTAACCTGAGTTGCAAATGAGTATGAAATCAAGTGTTATGCAGGCCTTTATCTGTTTATAACTAATTGCAAATCTACTAGCCTGAGAGATGTGAGTGGTGCGTGGGTTTGCTGGTGGAGGAGGAGTAGGGACACGGGCTTCAACATCCCCACCAGAATTTTCCTCCAGTACGTCTATTTGTAATACACTCTCCTCGCTATCGCTTAACTGCAAGAAGATGAGTATTTATGTATCCATAGAAACTGTCTTTCTAATAAAATGTTATACATCCTAAAAAGGCCATGCAAATATAACTATCTTTCTCCTTAAATTCAGCCTTTCTTCTCTAACATCTCAATCAGGTACATTTCTTGTTAATCTTTTCTCATCCACTTTTTTTCAATTGTCTCTGAAAATGATGTACACCCTTTTTATTATTCTTCACTCTTCCAACTCTACAAAGACTTTTTATCAAACTCATTTCAATAGCTGGCATTCTAACAGGCAATCTGCTGTTTCAGGCTCATGTTGCAACTGTATCCTCAAGATGATAAGCATCATCACTAACACAGACAAAATAACACACTTGTTTTGTAACCACACTTCTTGCAGAAATAAGTCCTGAAATATATAGTCATGCAGGGTCTCCACATCTGTCCATCCAAACACATTCAACACAAATGCCTCTTTCTCTACCAAAATCACCTCACCTTTCTTTGCATCTACATTCAACCATTTTTCTTTCTTGTTCTTAAACTCTTTCTATCAATGACTGTCATTCATTTTGTGATTCTGATAGTACATATATCATCTGCAGCATCTCTGACTCTGGAATATTTAATAATTATCTAAATCATTATTTTCACTTTTGGATGTAACTTCTGACACCTCATGCGTGTATGATACAACTACAGAGACTGACTGGATGCTTATCATAACCTAACTTTAACACAAACTGCCCACTCAATGCACTATTATTCTCAAATGGACTCTCTTCTTTAAAATTTTTTACAGTTCCAATAACAAGTCCTCTCATATGAAGACTTTCTACAACTTTTCCTCACTAACTGTATTATACTTTTAACATAAAGGTACATGATGGTAGCACTTTATAAATCTTTTTACCATATTCAAGGTACTAACCTGGTTCACACTCTGAAGTCCTTCCATAATTACCGTATGTTCAAGTATTACCCTATCAAACATGAGTCTTATCCTTTGCATTTAGCCCGTTCAAATCTCTTCAATCCCAATACTTCTCCATTACACCTTAACATTACAATCCCAAAATTTATTCTTTATACCTATACCTAACAATCAATATATCTATTCTTTACTCTATAAGCTTAATCAAATGTACAACAATATATCTTTACTTGTCAGTCAAATCATGTTACTTCTATACAACTGTACTTCTGTGAGTGCATTCTAATCAAATAAGAGGATATCCAAAAGCTTTGATGGGCACTAAATAAGAATCACATATACAACATGAAAATTTGAAACATCTAGCACTTCTACAGTGGCATACATAATTTCTTTATGCTTTACGATAGTTTAGGCTCAAGTCTAATTACCATAATCTGAAATATATATATATATATATATATATATATATATATATATATATATATACAGCTTACCTTATCTTACCTTACCTTATAGGTGTTACTAGATTATGCCTGCGAGCGGTTACACTACAAGCGACACTTTCACCTTTAGCTAATGACATATCAGTACAATAGTTTTGGCAGTGTTGTATGGATGTGTGGAGTGGCCCATATAAGAGAATGTATGGAAGGAGGTGAATATCTTGGAAATGAAATATATCAGTAATAAGAGTATGGTTGTGAGAAGTGAAAAGGGTATGCTGAAATGGTTTGGACAAAGGAAGAGAATGAGTGAGGAGAGGTTGAAACAGAAGATATATGTGTCAGAAGTGGAGGGGAAAGGAACCCATTTTTCTCTCTTTCCACAAGAGGTATAGCCTTGAGGCCATATTAGCTCTATCAAGGGTTTCTGGGGTAACATCAATAAATGAATAAAAAGCTAACTAATAAAATCTCAAGGATCTCAATGATGAAATTTACTGAAAAACATATCTATAAAACAGCTATCAAAGGTGCTTTTATCAGAAAGAGGCTACCATAGAAGATATTTTACCTTTTAGATCCTTCAAGACATTATGTGTCAGTCTCGGAAGCTCTTTGTGCCTTAACTGTGTGTCCCACCACACTAAATATATATTGAAGATTACTACCACGAAAATGAAGAAGGACTCAGCAGGCAGATAGTGGTATCTGAAATACAGAAGAATTTTATGAGTACTGCTGATAAAACCTACTTTTTCTAGAAATGTAAATTATAAAGTATGAAAATATGCTTTTTCTTAATGGGGGTGCCCTCTAGGACTTGAAAGATACTTAACATTTCTGAAGTAAGATATCCCCTAGACCCTCTACTTTCTGGTGAGGCAAATGCCTCTCATCCTTCATCAACCAAATACTTAGCCTCAACAACCTTAGCTTGGCCCAAATTCACCCTTTTGTAGTGAATCAAAACATATACCCTTACATGGTCAAACAGGCTAAAATTTTGTGTAATGTGTTAACAAAGTAATGTAGTTAAGAAATTTGTAACTCCCACAGATCCCAAAACATTTCTTATGGCTCACAATACAAAACAATCCTGGAAAGAAATGTCTTATTTATGGGTATATGCATTCTGTTTTTGTCTTTATAAAATCTAATAATAAATCACTTTTATGCAGTTATTTACTATACATGGTAAACTTGATATGGTATAATTAAAGAGGTGGTAAAAAAAAAAAATACATAGGTGTTATGGACATGGAGTAAATAGATATGAGGAAAATTACTTAAAAACATGTATACCAGTGACAATTAACTAGGAAAAAACTTATAAGAAGAATGAAAATGAATAAGTCAGTGAGAAGTGAAAAGATGTAACAGAAGATCAAAGGAAAGGTAAAAAGACAGAGGTTAGGAGCATGAGTGAATTTGGGGTATTTGTTGGCAGAATCTGTAAAAATGTACAGAGCACTGAGTGTGATAATCATACATAAACCATCCTCTTCTCTTACAAGAGGAAACACACAGGATATCCTGAAAAGATTGACTCACAAGGCATCATAAAAATCACCTTTTTCATCAACGTCACCAAAGAATAAACTATGATAACCAAATGTAATACATCTGAGATGATTATTAAACCAGTGTGATCTAATGAATACTTAATAAAAAAGAAAACTGAGCATACATCAAAGTTCCCACGTATAATCAAGGTGATGATATGCAATGGGTAGTAAGTGCAAAAGCAGTAAGTGCAGGTATGTGTTGCAAGTAGTATGAAATTCAAAAGTCGACCATCCTCCAGTAATGTGAATAATATCATCATGATACAAAGAGAAAAGCATGCATTACATGCATGTGAGCCATACACACCTTGGGTCATTAGATGCAGCAAAGGCCACGAGTAGCATGATGCCTTCAATAATTAATGCTAATGCTGATGTCCAACGAAATATTGAAAGAAAGCTTTTGTGGTGGAATGCTTCATACAGGACACTCTTTGGTCCAAATCCTTTATTTCTGCAAAAAAATAACTGACTAATGACCAACATATATACAATATTGTAAGAGTTCAAGAGCATCAAATCAGTTAACTCGAACAGAAAACATTACAAGTGGTAAAAATTCTATTCCAATGAGTTTACAAAGGGGAACCTAAGGGAAATATGTAATATTGATATTACATCCTTGAAGTTTTGTCCAAATTCAGTAATACTTACATAGAAAAAAAAAAATCTAAAATACACTCATTCACTTCCTTATTTTCTTAGGAAGACAAGGGAATCTAACAATTAAGGAATACATATTTGTGAAGTACAGTCCTTGAAAAATGTAGGTTTTGAATGTTAAAAAACTTTTCCCTTGGAGGCAACGTCTTACAAGCATTGTTTAGTTATTGCTAGCCAGACAAAACACAGAAGTGAAAAACATAAATAGTTATAGCATTGAAATATAATACCCAGAAACACTCAACACAGAGATATTCACACAAAATACATTTTGAACTTACTTTTCAGCTTCTGACTTTTGATATTCATCCAGAGCAGTGGCAATATCATCATGTAAGCGACTGAGAGCTTCATTTGTGGATAAGCCATCAGCATTGAAGGCCATTTCCCTGGGGAAAAACTATTTTCTCTATATTAACAGATATACCAACACAACAGCACTCATGTCTTTAAGTCCTTTACCTAATGATTCACATTCCAAGGTTGGTATCATATCCATAATCTTCCTCAAACCAAATGGCATATTATGTTTGTAACCCATCCACCTGCAGATGACTCATAAGCAAATAATGCATCTATACAGCATGCCAAGCCATGTACTCTGTCATAAAATCAAACGATTATCTGTATTATTCATAATTTCCCCAGAACTCATTTCTAAGAGAGTCCTATGACCTTTCGAGGAGCTCCTGCTGTCCAAGGCTGTGTTACTTCTAGAAGCGGGGACATGTGGACTCCTTTGGAGTGAGAAGTTCTTTGTCAAGACTGCACTCCCAATGATATATCCTTGCCAACGTGACTTTTCACTCACAGGCAACAATAACTTATCCTACTTTATCAGATCACATATTTACAAGACAACATTCACAACCTTGGCAGACGAATTTCAGAGGTGAATTCTTTTCTTATAAAATACTCATTCCCTTGTGGCAATATCAACATATCCTCCTTGTTTACGAATGCTGGTACTCCTAATTACAAATGTATATTACATCAGACATGCCCATTATTCAGTATCGTGTCAAAGATATAATCAAAAAGATAACTCACAAAGCAGGTCACAGCACCACTGTTTACCCTCCTGACAAGCTATCATTCCATGCAGTAATTTGCATTAAAGTTGATATATTTCTACCAAAAATCTTAAAATGTGGTTTTAGACGCTTCTGTTGATTACCTTCTGTGTGTTCCAGCTACTTTTGTGTCTTTTAACGACACGTTTTCAACGAACTTCACAGCCCTCCCTACTATCAAATTTATCCATTCTCGTAAGATAACAGAAATGCTCCAAAGACATCAATCTATATAATCTGCGTATTACATGCAAATAAGGCACTGATACCACATCATTCAGCTCCAAAGAGAAATAGTGAAAATACTTAACTGATACCTTAGTACGTCTACACATCCTAATACCACAATACACAAGCAGACGTTACCAATGTAAACAAAACGTGCCGTTCTATAAACATGTCTCTAGAAGATGCAAAAAATAATCAATTATCTCAGGAAATCTACAAAAATGCTGCGAGAGAAAAAGGGAGACATTTAACCCTGACCCACAAAACCTTTAACCTACATCTCGTATATTTACCGACAAAGGACATTACCCCCGTTTGACCCTGCTCACTTCCTTCCAAGAGCCTCTCTATCCTTCGTTTTACATGATGGGAAACTCTATATACCATCAACTCTTTATCGTATACGTCATCTAGGAAAAAAATCTTACCTGATAGGTTATCACATATTCAAAAATATTCTTGAGGACTACGATGCCGGGTAAGTCCAGGTACTGTCCAATGTTGACTGCATCAGCTGGTCGGCCTACACTGCCGACCGCCGGCGGAGATTGGACGTCTCCTCCTCTAACAGTTATTAACGTTTTTCCCCATTATGGAAGGAGACTTCCACTCTAGGACCTAATTAGCACCTGTGACTTCCTTCAAACGTCATATGATATGATTTGAAGTTATGCCAAATGATAATACCGATGTCTGATTAGATACGTTATCGCTACTGGTTGATAAACTTTCCTTACCAATGCATGGGGAAAAAAATTACTATACCAAAGACAGGAGTCAAGATGTCTTGCTGTATTTATTACTGTATTATTGTTATTTTCCGTAATGGTCTTATTTACTGGACGTGTTTGTCGTGATTAGGGAAGGGGAAGAGACGATGCTGCTTCACACAGTTCATGCTTTTCATAGATAGACGTAGAGTACTGTATATTATATATCATTATAACCTTTCTAGATCTCGTATAGTTCAGTAATGGTTTAAAAAAGAGAGTAAAATCATTTAATTACGACTGAGATGATGAAAAATACCTATCAAGTGTATTCTATTTATTTTTCCTTTCACTGCGAAGATTGGAACTTAGTATTATTGGTGTGTGTGTGTGTGTGTGTGTGTTAAAAGCATTTTGAAATACATTTGATGTATCTCTTGGTACATCAATATAAGTGCCTTTTCTAAGACTCCAAACCTGAAGTACCTGACTGTTTCATAAACTGTTCTGCCATGATAACCGCCTCCCTATCTTATTTTACCTCTATATCTATTTCTGTGGTGTCCAACATCGCCTGAATCTCCATGTTTCATCAAAATCCGCCATTTCTTGACCAAGGATGAAAACTATTCCCACTCCGCCTTTCTCTCTACGGCCGTCACACCCTGTTTTGCCACAGGGGTGGGTAAGTCTACCACACCTCTTCTTAGGTGTGTGTGGTGCGTGAGCCCTCACCACAGTTGGTCTCTTTTATCTCTGGCGAGTGTGGCTTAATATTTCTAGGGGCAATACAGCCCTTTGGATCGAGTGGAAATTGTTTCTCCAGCAACAACTTTTTCCCTGGAGAAACAAGTCCAATGAGATGGGAGTAAGGGGAGGGAGTCTGTAGATTGGCCCGGGTTCGAATTCCTGTGGTTTTTAATTCAATTACCATTTATTCTGGTTTTCATTTGTAAGGTGAAAACCTACGTCCACCCTTTCTCATCATTACATACCTAAAGAATATTTGTGATCATTTAATCAGTATCATTAAGATCAATTGAAATCATAAATCGTGATAATTGAAAATGTATTTATCACTTTATGGATTTAACATTTGTTAATATTGCAATTTTTCTACAGTACTTTAAGCTACAGACGAATGTGTCTGTCATTACACTTAATTCATAAACTCGTTGCTGTCCTAATTTAGGATCATCTGTCTGGTAAGTACTTAAAAAAAAAAGTCAAATACGGAGAAAAAAGGGCTCCTAAGAACCTTCCCTTGAAATGATTGAATGGAAGGTTTAGAATCCACCTGATGCCTATGTTGGCTCTTAACTATCCTGTAAAGGACACATTTCTTGGTCCAAACTGGGAATTTTCAATTGCCAGATCCCACACCACTTATACCAATAAACAAGGTGCCGCCGGTATTACACCCAGGAATCACAGTAACAGAAACTAGTTACGTCATATATAACTAGTCTCTAATATCAGGCCATTGCCAACCGATATATATGTGTTGGCTTTGAAAGTAAAAGACAGTAGAACCCAAACCCACTTAAAGACTGAGATTTAATTAAGTTACCCTACCAGAATGCATGTTTTCTCTCTTCTTGCGTTACACCGAAGAAAATGCTGACCATATGATTCACAGGATCATGAACATAGCTTTTGAATTATCTTAAGGCATTGGCTGAGGGTACCAACGTACCTGCATTCTGTTAAGCTGTTTTTGCGCCTACGAACTTACCTTCAGGCAGTGTCTAAGGGTACCCCGGCGTACCCGCATGTTGCTAAGCTCCTTGCGCGCCAACGAACATGTCTTTAAGCAAACTGGGCAAGTAGGCAGCGCCGGCATACTGGCACTGCTTTGCCATCGTACGCCTTGTGTATCGAGCCAACGCAAAGTGCATTTCTAAAGATATTAGACTTCACGAAATAATATTCATTTGCCATCCCAGTTTAAACACTCAAATTGTTATTCCAGTGTAGAATATATTTGTGGAAGAGAAGATTCATGATTAATTGCCAGTTGGAATAGTTTGAGAGAAGGAGGCGAACAGAACAGGGTATCAGGTACGCCGGTGTTGTGATTAGAGAAATATCTAGTGAGGACCAATTTATCTTATCTTTCATACTCATTGGGAATATAATTGTAATATTTCAGAGATTCTTTGAACTTACAACTTCAAATTCAAAACATCAGAGCCTATGAAACCTCACTTAACCGCTAAGATTTATGTATAAATTCAGCACAGTACTGTAAGCGAAATATAGTCTATGAAAACCTCACCCAACCGTCAAGATTAATGTATAAATTCAGCACAGTATTGTAAGCGAAATATACCAGTCACAGTCTGGGAAATGCACTGCCAACGTGTTGCCTGCTATCAACAAACAGACGACTCAGCAAGAGGCCATACAGTCCCGAGCAGGAGACAAGTATGATATTCGTTTCTTTCAAAACTGTTTTGACGTCAAAGGTTGGCTTAGGTTCTATCGATAACTTCCAAGAGTCTTACCTCATTTCTTTAGTAATCAACCCCATATTTTCCTTGATTTATATGACTCGTTTCGTCTTAATTATAAGGTCGTGACGACAGATAAGCGAGGGTACGAATTCCACAACGGAATGAGGATATGACGGCGTACCCATATGACATGCCATCCAATGGTTTCATGAACTGTCAGGAAAATATGTGAAGGATTATGTAGTCAGTTATTGTTTGCTAAGGATACATTCGAGTGTGGAACTGCAGAAGTTGGTGACTGAGTTTGAATGGGTGTGTGTGAAAGGAAGTTGAGAGAATGTGAATATAACCAAGGTTATTAGGTTTAGCAGAGTTGAGGAACGGGTTAGTTGGCTTCGAGTTTTTACGGAGAAAAATTGGAGGAAGTGAAGTGTTTCAAATACCTGGGAGTGGACATAGCACTGACCTTTCCATGGTTTCTCCCAGCTGTTTCGTGTGCCCTGGGTTAGTTCATTGAGAGAACAACGTAAATAAATAAATGTGTTTCATTTTCTAGAATAATAAAACCCTGGGCAATCAAGACTAGATGGTTAAATGCCGCCTCACTCTGGTGGGGTGGAAATGAAGATGAACTGTGTAGATTGCTTGCTTTGTTGATGACAGCAGGAACAGTGTTGTTGCTTCATATGATAATTTCTTTCTTATCTATATAGCACAGACAAACTGTTATCAAGAACCAGTTAATAAGAAACTGACTATAGAAGAAACTAAGTAAATATACCAAATAAATAAATTACTAGAAATACTTGTTATGCACACGGATAACGTCACTCTAGACTCAAGGAATGAATTTAAACACCAAGAATAAAATCACTTAGTTTACAAGAAATGAATTTACAGTACAAGAAAAGTAACACATCACTCGGGCTCAAATATCTACTTTACTTTAATGTCCAGGTAAGTTTTCAAACCAGGAGGTCTCTTCCTATACAAACTTCAAATATTAAAAACATACTACTCTAACACGGTGACAATTCTAAAGACACAATACAATGCACAGTGACATTCAATTAACAATAGGCAATAATTGTACATCCATAATGTGGCAGGACTCGGCATCTCTCCGGGAGTGGTTGTAGCTTGTATGGGCTTGTGGTCGGCTCGTTAGCAGGGAGATCCTCTCTAGGTGGCTGGTTGAAGGAAATCAGCTCTCGGGTCAATGCTCGAGGGTTTTAT
>JAYMFT010404437.1:0-18692 GCA_038088735.1 Panulirus argus | reverse complement strand
GCTCCTGGAGTTGTGCTAGGTTTGCAGGAGGCTCCTGGAGTTGTGCTAGGTTTGCAGGAGGCTCCTGGAGTTGTGCTAGGTTTGCAGGAGGCTCCTGGAGTTGTGCTGGGGTTGCAGGAGGCTCCTGGAGTAGCGCTATGGTTGAAGGACGCTCCTGGAGTTGTGCTAGGGTTGCACGAGGTTCCTGGAGTTTTGCTAGGGTTACAGGAAGCTCCTGAAGTTGTGCTAGGGTTGCAGGAGGCTCTTGGAATTGTTGTAGGGTTGCAGGAGGCTCCTGGAGTTGTGCTAGGGTTGCAGGAGTGCCGCGGGCGTGACCGTAGGGCCCTTACTGTTACAGCTGCTGCTCGTGACGGCCGGAGGCGATGTCCCACGTGAGTCCTGCTGGAGGTGGACGTCGGTGATGAGGCATCACAATGAGACCTGCCAGGAAGATGAAACGTCTGGAGTCACGTTGGGACATCTATCTACTGACGGAGGAGACGCCCTAAGGGAGGCTTGATTCTGGTGTCACATGGCTAAGACTTCAGGTACTGTTGTGGTGCACATGTTGTCGAGAGCGAGTCAGTTGCCCGACTGCCTCCTTGCGTTGTTGTTTGTTTAGATCGTCGGACCCTCGTTTTGGTCCGACACGGGCCCTTGCCTGTTGGCGGCCCGTTTACTAGTTTTGGTGTGGTTTGTCGGTGTTCCCACTTTTGGACGCTGTTACTTGACTGTGCAACGCCCTTCGGTGTTGGGCGCGCTGTTCTCATCTGGGTGGTGGGTATTCCGAAGCAGGTGTTCCATTTGATTCTTCTGGGCCTTGTAGAGTAGTGAAGCTGCCAGTAATACGTGGTCCTCTTCATTGAAGTCCGGAATTCTTGCGCGGAGACTTTGTGTTGCTTCGCAGTCCAGCACGTAGTGTTCCAGTGGGTGCGATGATGGCTCCTGACAGTGGTCGCAGTCCCTGATGACGCCGTCGACTTTCTGCCAGCAGCATTGTTACCCCAGTCGTAGACGGTGTAGATCGGCTAGGGTTTTCCTTCTCATGTCTCTGTCGTTGTACGGTGGCTCTAGTATTGTGGCCACCGTGCACCATTTGGCTGACAGGGATCCGGCATTGTGGGCATCCACGAGATTCTTCCTGGTCCGGAGCCTTGCTACTTTCTGTAGCTGGTGTTTGATCTGTTGCAGGCTCACTGGAACGTGCACCTGGATTTTGCTGAAGCGTGTGGCTGCTTTAGCTGACTGGTCTGCTGTCTCGTTCCCCTCGATCACCACGTGACTGGGGATCCAGTGTATGGTGACAGGACGTCCCTGTCGCTGTAGCTCTTGGAGTTGAGGGAGGATCGAGGTGACAAGCCTAATGTTATCTTTTGGGAGGCAGTGTTGCAGCGCTTGCACTGATGACTGGGAGTCCGTGTGTATTATCACGGGCTTCGAGTGCGTGGTAGCTGCGTGTTCCAGGCCTTTGGAGATGGCTACCAGCTCCGTCTGTAGTGTGGAGTAGCCAACTGACAACCTCCAGAAGCGAATATGGCCTTGGGTGTGGAAGGCCGCACCCGACCTCCCTTCCTCTGCCTGGCCCACTGAGCCGTCTGTGAAATATGCTACAGCTTCAGCAGGTGTCTCAGTGGCCATGGCTCTCAAAGCCAGTGTTCTCAGGTCTTCCCGCTGAAGGCTGGACTTTTTGTCTCCCAGTTCTGTGACTGCGAAAGTGGCTGGTGGAGGGTCCCATGGAGGTGGTACACTGTACCCGTGGTGTTGCATATCCTCCGTCTCCAGTATGGATGTAGCCGCTTGAAAGGCGCGTATGGCGTTGGCCGCCTCATGTGTCCAGGAGGTTCATCGCACCCTGTGGAGGGCGGCCCGGACTCTGGCCTTCGTAGTTGAGGGCTTGTCTGACCTGCAGATCTTGGCTAGGGTTGTCGCTGTCACCTGCTAGGGGTGACAGCCTGGTCTCCATCTGCAGGTTGCAGATCCTGGTCCACATGGGAGCTCCCAGGATGGTCCTGAGTGCATCATTTTGGATGACCTCCATGTTGGTCAACCGGTCACCCCTCAGGCCAATGAGTGCTGGAGGGCAGTGATCTTACGGCGGGGGTGTAGTACGTCCTGAGCACTTCTATGTTGGCCCCAGCGGCTGGGCTAGTCAGCGATTTCATGATGTTTCCTCTGTTTCTTGCTCGGTGGAGGAGGTACTGAAGCTGTGGCCTGAAGCTGAGGCTTCGGTCGACCTCCATCCGGTGATACCCGGGTATATAAGAGGCAGGAAAGCCAGGTCGTCGAAGCCGAATGTCACAAGCTCTGACTTCTCTCCATGATGGTGGAGTGAGAGCGGCTCTTGTTATAGAAAGGGTCAGGTCATCTGTTAGTACAGCGGCATCTTCTGCTCTGCCACTGGCCGTAGGCTGGACCACCTAACCCATGTCTCTGGGGATCATCAGGTCAGGTCAGGTCACTCGCTGTGACCTGCCACCTTGTCAGGACGTCGTCAGTAAGGCAACAGTTTGCAGAGCGACAGAGGGTCGCTACATGTAAGTCTGGTGTCTCTGGACGTAAGTCAAGAAGGTATCTTAAACTAATTATAGTATTCATTATGGGTAGAAAATTCCCTTTTATACGTAAAGTTCTAAGACACTAAAGTTAATTATTTAACATATTATCATTGTCATAACCCTGGGGATGGGAGGAAAGAACACTACCTCATTTCTCCTTCATGTCACAAAAGTTGGAACAGGAGCCAAGCGAGGAGCGTGCACAGAAGGTGGGAAGTAGGTGCTGGACAAAGGGAAGCAGTAAGCGATGGGATGGTTAAGTCAACTTGCCACCGAAAGAGTAAAGACAGGAGTCAGGACAATTGCTGACGGCAAGGAACATTGGTGACTTGGAGAAGTAAAAGGAAAAGCGACATATCAAGAGGAAGGTGTGGCATCTGACATAGAGAGGAAATGAAAAGGGCTTGAGAAAGTGATGTCAAACGTCATGGAAAATTAGAAATTGTGTTGGAATGAGGTGAATAAGGCGAAAAGGACGAGTACAAATGGGACTGTCATTGAGTGGAGCAGATGATGTAGTGGTAAAGACAAAGGCAAAGTACGGCGGAGACGTAGTAAGTATTTTGAATGACGGAATTAGTTAGATGACTGGATGGCAGATGTCGGGTGTATGGGACGTGGCAATATCCTGAGCGAGGGAGCAACGACGAATAGTTTGCTGAAAAGAGAAGAGGTTGGGAAAGCCTTGCATAAGATAAAGTGTGGCAAGGCGGCTAGATTGCATGCCAGTGGACGTGAATTCGTAAAGAAAGTGGGTGACTGAGCTGTTTTCTGTTAATCTAGGATTGTCGATGTATGTATGGATCACGAGAGGTGCCCGAAAGTTGGCCGAATGCTTTCACAACGCAATTACATAGAGGTAAAGGGAACAAAACTGAATGCTCCAATTACAGAGGGATTAGTATGTTGAGGGCACCTTGGTGAGTTGTTTGGGAAGGTGGGGTGGTTACACGTCCGGGGGCACGGGACTACAGGATGCGTGGACCAGATGATTACTTTGAAGAATTTTTGAGAGAAAGGATTACAGAAACGCAACATACTTGTGGTATTTAGGGATATGGAGAAGCCAGCGACACGGTTGATGGAGATGTCTCGTGAAAGATGCTACAAATATTTTTCACTCGTCTGTAAAAGGAACGCCTGATCCACTCATCGTCTACCACTGCTGCTCCTCGCCAGTCTGACGCTCTGTACATGCCTCCACCACCTCAGCAACAACCCTCTCAGACATCTTGCCAGGGACACTCGAGAAACTTAAACCTCTCGTTGGACGCTCAGCTCAACTTTATCCCCTTTGTCTTTAGACGATGTCAGTAGGACTGATCTAGTATAGCAGGTGAGTAACTGCTGTCAGTAAGGCCAGTGTAGTGCAGTAGGTAAGTAGTTAGTGTCAGTAGGAGCAACAGAACCGGTAGTTCAAGACAATGGTCATCAGTCGCTCACATCTTGGGTGGCACACTCGCCAGTCAATCGTTCTGTTGTTCTCTGCCCGTAGCGTTCACCGCCGGCTCCCAGCTACTGCATCTACCCCTCAGCCTCATTATAAGGTAAACTAAAATTCATACTCGACATTCGTCCTCATTATAGCCGAGTGAAATTCATGTCCGACCTTCAATTACCGAGTCGCTCCCGTCAATAATTCCAGGCAGTAGGGTGGCAGGGAAGCCCAGCTACATGATTGGTTCAGGGGTGAGAGCGTTCTGCTTCCTGATTGGCTTAGAGCCCGGCTGGGCTATTGATCTGTGCCACGTTGCACGCCATTGGTCTAGCCACTCAGTTACCAGCAAGCTTATTACTGATGGCTGACTTGGACATGCGTTGCCAAAGATTATTTTTGTCATAAATGTTGTACGTCTTGAGTTATAAATGTTGTACACCTTGAGTTATAAGTGTTGTACATCATAAACAAGATACCACATGGACCCGTGAGGTCATGTGACTCCCAGGTCAGCCATGACGCCAGCAGCCGTGTCTTACTTGAGGAAGATCCTGGGTTCAGGGTCAGGTCAATATCAACCACAATCGAAATTGAAGTCATAAATTGCCATTTATCATAACTAACTTATTAGTAGTTACAAAGTATAGTGAGCCACCCTCCAACCTCATCAGGGTATAGTGTCATTCCCTTGGGCGACTTCCCAGTAGAGTAGCAACTGCAACACCAACATGCCCTGGGTGAGGAGTGTGTGTGACCTCCTCATCATACGACCTGGAATGACCTGGACATAATGGTGACCCATAGTGTGTTGCCTTATTATGATGGTGATCCATAGTGAACTGACCTGTCATGACGGTAACCCATAGTGCCTTTACCTATCCTGATAGTGACTCATAGTGTGTTGACCTGCCATGATGATGACCCATGGTGTGTTGACCTGTCATAATGGTGACCCATAGTGTGTTGACCTGTCATGATGGTGACCCTTAGTGTGTTGACCTGTCATGATGGTGACCCATAGTGAACTGACCTGTCATGACGGTAACCCATAGTGTCTTTACCTGTCCTGATAGTGACTCATAGTGTGTTGACCTGCCATGATGGTGACCCATAGTGTGTTGATCTTTCATAATGGTGACCCATAGTGTGTTGACCTGTCATGGTGGTGACCCATAATGTGTTGACTTGTCATGATGGTGACCCATAATGTGTTGACCTGTCATGATGGTGACCCATAATGTGTTGACCTGTCATGATGGTGACCCATAATGTGTTGACTTGGCATGATGGTGACCCATAATGTGTTGACCTGTCATGATGGTGACCCATAGTGTGTTGACCTGTCATGATAGTGGCCCATAGTATGTTGATGTGTCATGATGGTGACCCATAATGTGTTGACCTGTCATGATGATGACCCATAGTGTGTTGACGTGTCATGATAGTGGCCCATAGTATGTTGACGTGTCATGATGGTGACCCATAGTGTGTTGGCCAGTTATGATGGTGACCCATAGTGAATTGAGCTGTCATGATACTGACCCATAGTGTCATGACCTGTCATGAGAGTGACCCAGTGTTGACCTGTCATGATGGTGACCCATAGTGTGTTACTTGTCATGATGGTGACCCATAGTGTGTTGACCTGTCATGATGGTAACCCATAGTGTCTTAACTTGTCATGATGGTGACCCATAATGTGTTGACCTGCCATGATGGTGACCCACAGTGTGTTGACCTGTCATAATGGTGACCCATAGTGTGTTGACCTGTCATGATGGTGACCTCTAGTGTGTTGACCTGTCATGATGGTGATCCATAGTGTGTTGACTTGTCATAATGGTGACCTATAGAAAACTGACCTGTCATGATGGTGACCCATAGTGTCTTGTTATGATGGTGACCCATAGTGCCTTGACTTGTCATGATGATGACCCATAGTGTATTGACCTGTCATGATAGTGACCCATAGTGTTTTGACTTGTCATGATAGTGACCCATTGTGTGTTGACTTATGATGGTGACCCATAATGTGTTGATCTGCAATGATGGTGACCCACAGTGTGTTGACCTGTCATGATGATGACCCATAATGTGTTGACGTGTCATGATGGTGACCCATAGTGTGTTGACTTGTCATGACGGTGACCCATAATGTGTTGACCTACCATGCTGGTGACCCATAGTGAGTTGACCTGTCATGACGGTGACCCATAATGTGTTGACCTACCATGCTGGTGACCCATAGTGAGTTGACCTGTCATGATGGTGACCCATAGTGTGTTGACGTGTCATGATAGTGGCCCATAGTATGTTGACGTGTCATGATGGTGACCCATAATGTGCTGACCTGTCATAATGATGACCCATAGTGTGTTGACGTGTCATGATAGTGGCCCATAGTATGTTGACGTGTCATGATGGTGACCCATAGAGTGTTGGCCTATGATGACGGTGACCCATAGTGAATTGAGCTGTCATGATACTGACCCATACTGTCTTGACCTGTCATGAGAATGACCCAGTGTTGACCTGTCATGATGGTGACCCATAGTGTGTTGACCTGTCATGATGGTGACCCATAGTGTGTTGACCTGTCATGATGGTGACCCATAGTGTGTTACTTGTCATGATGGTGACCCATAGTGTGTTGACTTGTCATGATGGTGACCCATTGTGTTTTGACTTGTCATGATGGTGACCCATAGTGTGTTGACCTGTCATGATGGTGACCCATAGTGTGTTACTTGTCATAATGGTGACCCATAGTGTGTTGACATGTCATGATGGTGACCCATAGTGTGTTGACCTGTCATGATGGTGATCCATAGTGTGTTGACTTGTCATGATGGTGACCCATAGTGTATTGACTTGTCATGACGGTGACCCATAGTGAATTGACGTGTCATGATAGTGATCCATAGTGTGTTGACCTGTCATGATGGAGACCAATAGTGTGTTGACTTGTCATGATAGTGACCCATAGTGTGTTGACCTGTCATGATGGTGACCCATAGTGTATTGACTTATCATGATGGTGACCTATAGTGAATTGATCTGTCATGATTGTGACCTATAGTGTGTTGACCTGTCATGATGGTGACCCATAGTGTGTTGACTTATCACGATGGTGACCTATAGTGAATTGATCTGTCATGATGGTGACCAGTAGTGTGTTGACTTGTCACGATGGTGATCTATAGTGAACTGATCTGTCATGATGGTGACCCATAGTGTGTTGACCTGTCATGATGGTGACCCATAGTGTATTGACTTGTCATGATGGTGACCTATAGTGAATTGATCTGTCATGATTGTGACCTATAGTGGATTGATCTGTCATGATGGTGACCCATAGTGTGTTGACCTGTCATGATGGTGACCCATAGTGTGTTGACCTGTCATGATGGTGACCCATAATGTGTTGACCTGTCATAATGGTAACCCATAGTGTGTTGACTTGTCATGATGGTGACCTATAGTGAATTGATCTGTCATGATGGTGACCCATAGTGTATTCACCTGTCATGATGGTGACTTATGATGTGTTGACTTGTCATGATGGTGACCCATAGTGTGTAGACCTGTCATGAGGATGACCCATAGTGTGTTGACTTGTCATGATGGTGATCCATAATGTATTGACCTGCCATGATGGTGACCCATAGTGTGCTGACCTGTCATGATGGTGACCCATAGTGTGTTGACCTGTCATGATGGTGACCCATAATGCGTTGACCTGTCATGATGATGACCCATAGTGTGTTGACTTGTCATGATGGTAACCTATAGTGAATTGACCTGTCATGATGGTGACCCATAGTGTCTTGTCATGATGGTGACCCATAGTGTCTTGTCATGATGGTGACCCATAGTGTCTTGACTTGTCATGATGATGACCCATAGTGTATTGACCTGTCATGATAGTGACCCGTAGTGTTTTGACTTGTCATGATGGTGACCCATTGTGTTGACTTATGATGGTGACCCATAATGTGTTGACCTACCATGATGGTGACCCACAGTGTGTTGACCTGTCATGATGTTGACCCATAGTGAGTTGACGTGTCATGATGGTGACCCATAGTGTGTTAACTTGTCATGATGGTGACCCATAATGTGTTGACCTGCCATG
The DNA here is from genome assembly GCA_038088735.1 of Panulirus argus. Classification (NCBI taxonomy): domain Eukaryota; kingdom Metazoa; phylum Arthropoda; class Malacostraca; order Decapoda; family Palinuridae; genus Panulirus; species Panulirus argus. The sequence continues at coordinate 10,585 of JAYMFT010404437.1, read as the reverse complement.
ATGGTGACCCATAGTGTGTTGACCTGCCATGATGGTGACGCATAGTGTGTTGACGTGTCATGATGGTGACCCATAGTGTGTTGACTTGTCATGATGTTGACCCATAGTGTGTTGACTTGTCATGATGGTGACCCATAGTGTGTTGACCTGTCATGATAGCGACCCATAGTGTACTGACCTGTCATGAAAGTAACCCATTGTGTGTTGACCTGTCATGATGGTGACCCATAATGTGTTGACCTACCATGATGATGACCCATAGTGTGTTGACTTGTCATGATGTTGACCCATAGTGTGTTGAACTGTCATGATGGTTACCCATAGTGTGTTAACCTGTCACGATGGTGACCCATAGTGTGTTGACCTGTCATGAGAGTGACCCATAGTGTATTGACCTATCATAATGGTGACCCTTAGTGTGTTGACCTGTCATGATGGTGACCCTTAGTGTGTTGACCTGTCATGATGTTGACCCATAGTGAGTTGACGTGTCATGATGGTGACCCTTAGTGTGTTGACCTGTCATGATGGTGACCCTTAGTGTGTTGACCTGTCATGATGGAAGACGAGCGGTTGTAACCTCTTGAGAAAGTTTGAGTATGAGGAAGGAACCCTCACTGGAGGCTGCCTGTGAATTGCTGGAGATGTAGCACCAAGTTCGGGGTGACCACTGGCATCATTTCCTTCGAGGCGTTGATGCTGACATACACCAAAGTCGGGAACAGAGGAGCGCAGAGAGAACCATCACAAAAAGGAATAAAAGGAGCCACCCATACGCCACCATCCATTTGGACTAGGCCAACGATCTGGCACGGCAGTGGTCTGTACAGTAAACACTGCCTCGGTTTGTTCAGGACTCCCGACACCAGACAGTCGTCAAGAAAGGCTTTGCTACAGAAGTAACTTTTATATGATGAGCAGACTAAATTGGACGTCACGCACGAGGAGTTGCGACTTGCACTTCTCCAAGACAAAACCACTGCGCCTGGGGATGATGGTGTCACTTTTGATGTGTTCCGGCTTCTCGAAAGTATATACAATGTCTTCTACTAATCCTCTCCTCGATCTCTACAACATGAGCCACCAGCAGCCTGGACACACAGAACCATTAAGCCGATATCCAAAACTACACGGATCAGTTTCGATCCATCTCTCTCGCTTCAGCGAAGTAAAGCGCACATCATCCTCAGCACACAGACGATTCCGCCTCACCAAACCGCTCATCTCTTTGGCTTCCTGCCGGGCAGGAGAGCACCTCATTCATTTCCTGAGTAGTTGATCACCACAAGGAAATAAAAGGACAGTCTCATTCTGCCTTCGTCATAGCGAAGACCGGCTTCTTACTTGAACAACTCTCAGGAGTCTTTTATAGGCTTACGTTGGAGTCTTATAAGGCTCATGTTTATCTTGTTTAGACCATACCGATCTTTGCTGTCTTCTGTTGCTATTTCTGTGCTAACTCTTGTGTCATCTGCATAATATCTGGCCACAGTTTCCCTTATCTATTTGGAGAGAGGGGGGGGATGGAACTGGTGGAGGGGGGAAGACCTTTGCGGCTTGCCACCGGCGGACATCCCGGGCAGTCGCCGCCAAATGCCACAATATTGCTGACATTTGGAGGTGATCATCATCACCAGCTCTTGAACTGACTCGTACATAACTTATAAAGTTGATGGGCTGTTAGGGGGGAATAAACCTAGACACACACACACACACACACAGAGGAGGGAAAAGCAGAGGAGGTAATGACCACTAGAGACGGAGTGGAGGTCAGCCAAGACAGCAGTATACAAGTGTTTCAAACTGAGACAAGAGAAGAGAGAAGACCGATCATAACGGGTCGTATTAACTGGAAGGAATTGGATGGACGAATTGTGGCAGGGAAAGTGTTGGGGCAAGAAGCTATACTGGCGGGGAAGAGGCGTTTCTTGGCCCAGTGCAGGCTCAGACAGCCTCACCTGTACCATGATGACACTGCCGCATACGAACCAGTCCTGGGTGATCTAGGACACTCGTGCTAAACTTGCCACACCAACCACAGTCAAGGTAAAACTAGATGGATATCTTTATATCCTTAGATAAGAGGACATGAGACAAGTTCTACGCGGACGTTTGGGTACGGACGGGCAGCTGTGTGTTGATGTGGTTGGGTGAGACTGACCGCAGGTGATGATGCACATGACAGTGTTGTAGGCGACAAGCAGACACTTGAACAGGTAATGTTAGTTACAGCGGCTGTCCAGTGCCCTGGCTTGTGGGCCGTACGTGGTCGTGGGCCATGGCTGGCGACCATGGGTGGGTGTGGGCGTTGTGTGGGTTGCACCTGGCTGTGGTAAACCCAGCGTTTCCTCTCTTCCTTTAACACGCTTCTTGTATGGCCACCGTGTGTGTGTGTGTGTGTGTGTCACAAGAATGTAGGCTTCAGCTACAATAATGCTACAGGTTCTGGGTATAAACAAGACCATTATATTTCACTTGAGATATAGTGAAATTTTTGCATAGTACAAATGAGTCCGTCTGCCGAGTAATGGTGACTTGTTGATTTAAGAGCAAGTTGGGGTGTACACTGTGGTCCCGCAGGCCAACGTGATGGTCAGGCTGGGATGAATGCTACGCTCGTAACCTGACCAGCTGCCCCTCCTGGAAAGGGTGTCACTGAGGCAAGTCCGTCAAGTGGTCCCCGGCTCAGATACACGAGAGTGCGGACTCTGTCCTGACCGTCTCTTGCCGCGCTACTGTGCCTTTGGGAGTGACTGGGGCTTTACCTTCGTCAGTAGGAGCTCGTCATGTGACTTCTGACTTTTCACCTTTTCGTCAGAACTCTGTGTTGCTTCTCTCACGACCTCCAGTAGCGAGACTCACGTGCAGTATCTTGAAGAGCAGGGTGAATCGGATCTGTGGCCCCCTCGGCCTCGTGCGAGAATAACCACAAACGGCAGCTGCTCACTAACTCGGGACTAAGGCCGGCGCCGTATCGCCTTCTTGCAGAAGCTGCACCTCTGCCATGGACGCCTGCTTCGCCTCCCGCAGCCACAGCAGCACAGCGGGACTCTTTACAAGTCCGCCACCAACATGTCTCCTGCCTTCCTTGGCCTCGTCGTCTTCTTATAATCTGACACCAGGTGTCAAGGGCCTGACATGACGCCGAGTCAGAGGTCTGGATGTGGCTCTGTGTCGGGGTTTGGGCGTGGCTCTGCTCAGCAAAGGTCAACATAACTAACCAATACGCACGCCGCCATATTCCTGACCTTTCCCTCCCGCGGGGCCTCCTGCTCCGCTGACACTGAGTCTGGCTGGGATGGTGACCTCCAAGTTGGATCAGTGCCACTATGAAACCCGGAGGCTCCATTGTGGAGCCTGCCTGGTGGATCATGGAGTCAGTCTTCCTCTTGGCACTGTAAGTCTGACCTGTAGCCAGCCAGGCCAGACAACACCGCCCCTGTGGTCATCAAAGACTGACAACATCGCCCGTGATCATTTAGGTCTGACAACACCGGCCATGTGGTCAGCCAGACCTGACATCAGCGCCCGTGTGGTCAGTCAGGACTGACAACACCAATAGTGGGTTGAGGGCGCAACGGTGTCAGTAGAGCGCCACCAGTCCCCCCAGACCCTCAGGAGTTGTGGTGGTCTGGTGCTGGTGTTATGGGTGGCATGTGTTTGTCTGGAGGGCAACCCTGGAGTATATGTCGTGTTCAAGAGCACCTGATCATCATGATTACCTCCTCCCACACCTCTCTACCTGCTCTACCTCCTCCCACACCCTTTTTCTACCTGCTCCACCTCCACTCATTACATCAATCAGTACTCAGGTAATGCCTCGTCTATAACCAGTTCATTGAGACACGCCATATACCATTCTATTTTGCCCAAGTTACAGTGAATTACAGACTTTCGATATACTAGGATACAGCGTTATGGTCCATACTGTATCGGGGAACGCCCTCCCCCCAACCTGCTGCTGCTCTCATTATAACCAACTTAGTGTGACGGCCAGAATGTGTAGCGAGGGGCAGTATGGTCTTAGTGTGATGGCTAATCACGAGGCAACAACACACACACGGTTATCTCTGCTTTACATGAACGTATGTGACTATTCAGGGGCGCGGGACACCCGCCACTCTGTCAGAGCCGCTCGGCTGCCGTCCTCAGCTGTGCCCATCAGGCGGTGGGGGGGGGGGGGTAATTTGCTCGTGCGGTCGTTATACAACTTAGGAGGGAGGGAGTTCAGTGCCTGGAAAACCATAAAGTAAACAGAAGGTCCGGATATTAACTGGCTCTTGGTCAGTTACGACCGCAAGTGAACTTTAAGAGGGAGGAAAGTGGTCCCCTTTGTGTAGTGGGCCAGCGGTCGTGTGGCAGGGTTTGCATTTCTCTTGCGTGGTTGAGCTGGCGGCGCTCACTTCCTGTCCCAGGCGTCCCTTCTATCCTTATGAGGCTCCTGCAGCACTCAGGAAGCTGGCCACGTCCACCGGTCGGGACCATAGTCTCCTTTATGGTAGCTACATCGAGGGCATGAAGGGTCTTGGGATACGTTGAAATGGCGTCTGTGGTTTTGTCGTGATGGGTGACGTGCAGAGCATAGACGGGAGAGTATGACTCGTGTTTGTCTGGGGAGTGTGGTTTCTGATGGGTGTGCGGATGTCTGGGGGGTGGAGATTAAGACCGGGGTGGGAGGTCTGTTGCTCACTTCTTGTCGGGATATGTCAGCGTGTCTGTGTTAGATTGGTTGCGGTCAGGGGGATCTGGGGGCAGAGGTTACCGGAGTGTCAGGCGGGTTAGGGGAAGCTTTGCATTTCTAGTTGAGGGTTTCTGCTTCGTTATGGAACGGCTTAGGCCTAGTTATGGAACGGCTTAGGCCTAGTTATGGAACGGCTTAGGCCTAGTTATGGAACGGCTTAGGCCTAGTGCTGTTGCTAAGAATTGAGTTCCAAGCATGTTGAGGTGGACCTCTGTTGGGAGGATCTTCGTCTCCTTAGGTGGGTGTTGCTGTGGCCAGGAAGCCGGCGATTGTTCCGGGTGCACTATTTTGTGTAGTATGCAGTTTTGTTACATCATATTTGCTCGTGAGAGAACTGATGAACAAGCACTTTAAAGTGGAGCGGATGAATTGCTTTTAGAGGACGTTGAGGGATTCTTTTCCTTGTCCAAATCTGGTGCCAGTTCGTGTTCTAAGGGCATTTGGTTTGTGTGTATGTTAAGTGTTTATGTTATTGATGTAGGGAATGGATGTCGTGTGTATAATGTGCGTGTCACTTAGGACGGTTGGAGTTTTGTTCAGAGGCAGTGACTGTCCTTACAAGGTAAGTGGAAGGTGTGAGCTGGACTCGTGTTTGTCTGGGGTTGAGAGAGAGACTCAAGACTTCTCTGGAGACGCGGACATTCTGCTGTGGGCGAGCCGTTCTTCCAACTGCGTAATGTATATTTGTTGTTGTTCCTGCGGTGTTAGGGCGTTGTAATGTTATCGTGAGGTTGCCTGCATATGAAAGGACCTTCATTTTACGGTGTGCTAGAGTTAATAGAAGGTCGCGTAGGAATAGCTTGATGACTGATGGATCAAGAATTGATCATTGAGAAACTCCATGGTAGAGTTTAAGTGTTTTAGAAGTGAAGCCATTGTGAATTGCCACGAAATTAACCAACCAGCTTTGTTAATGTCGTGGAAGGTGGTGTCTTGTGCGTCAGGATTCGTTTAGAATGAGTTTCCAGTGCTTACTTCGCTGACGTTCATTGCCACCAGTACTGGTGGAGTGCGTTGTGTCAGGTCAGCGTGTAGTTTGGAGATGGAGCGCTTCGGTCAGAGCCATACGTATACAGAGCAACTTGGTGACACGAAGAGGCGCTGCCAACCTGACACAGACAGGCTTATGGCGTTGCTGTGGGGCGCCCGCGGGCGATGTGTCCGATGTCAGCTGCACCCTGAGCCAGGGCTGCTACGGGTCCTGGTGATGTGCTGATGCCAGACTGTCTTGTAATGACCAGGCTTGTCTGTGTTGATGACTCTCCGGTGGCGCGAAATGAGGGGGTTTTCATGTAAATAACTCCCTCCCTGATTACTCTTCGCCTCAGCCGAGACACCAGCGATCTTCAGCGGGAGATCTACAGGATCTTACCTTTAACATTACAAGAATTTGTCGAAGATTTACGCCGCGTCGATAGATGCTTCGTAAACAGAAACTTTAAAATGTTTTTGGACAGCAGTTATGAACGCCTTTTATTTACGTTGAGTTCTCCATATCCTGTACCTGTCTTGTGAGGCGATTAATAGAGCCATGAAGTGAATTTATGGCGGTGATTGGCTGGCTGGTTGCGATTCCTGCCGGCCGGGAGGTACTCGAGTCCATTCTACTCGTATCTGGGACTCTTTCACTTCTCAATGCCTTGGAACGCTTATCGTTAAAGGTCATAGACATTTTCTGGTTTCTGAGAGTTCATCGTCAAAATATATCTCAAGTTTGACTTTCTTTGAAGCTCTAAATTGCGTGTTCTCGAGTCTTTTTGAATGCTCAATTTGTTTCCAAATAAATATCATGTATTTTTGAGCAATGAACATCAGTGTTTACGGAAGTTCTTAGGATAAGATGAAATGTTCATCCTGTCTATTGCATAGAAACGTTTTATTTGGAAGCAAAAAAGGAATTGCACTAACAAATGTATGGCTGCTCCATTCCATTAAAAGCAAATGTTCAAGGATGATCAGGCTCTCCTGAATATTTAACTCGGTGTTTATGTGGGTCTTTGGTTCATGTGAATACATTAACGCCAACGTTTACATGATTCTTGAGTCTACAGGCATATTTAACGTCATTATTTACGATCCTTCTGCATGATTTAACCAGCCACCCAATATCGTTGTCCAGATTATTCTAAGAAAGGAAATAATATTTACTTATCTCTCTAGAATCATTATTAAACATGTCTAAAGTTAGATGGCTTATTTTTGGTAAATTACATTGGGATGCTCAGCATGACGTCAATCGTGATGTCATGTAACTCCTTTGAGAGGCTGTTGCGAAAACACAACCATGTATACTTCTGTCTTTTCATTACTTATGTGTTTTCACTGGGGACACTGAGCGCTGCTTTCTCTGACAAATCTCTGTTTACGTTTTTCAACGTTATGAATGGCTATAACGCTCTCGGATGTGCCAGTAGGTAAACTACCGTACAGATTTGTTTGCAATACAGACATGGCCATATAGGTTCTACTTCTAAAGACGATGTCTCACGTGACTCCCTCCGAAGGGGTCCAAGGCAAATGAAGCACCAACAAGCCTTGCCAGAGAGGTGAAATGTTAGGAGTCACGTGATGAGCTGTTACTGACGGTACAGTAGTCCCAAGGGCTCCTAATGTCTGGAGTCACATCCAGGCGCTGGCAATGGTGAGCGCCAATTCGAATGCTCGGACGAGTGACCCCTTCACTAAAGCCCGTATATTGTTCTGAGGCAATCGAGTCGAGCACGCCGTGGGCGTGGCCTCTAGACTCATTGACGTTCCCTTCGGAGATCAAGAGGTCAGATAAAGTAACGTGTCGTTACTGTCACTTGTTTTATGAGATACTTATAATAGCCACATGTGGCGACCTGTGGCTAATCTTGCCACAATATCAGGTCACTGTCAGAGGCCATGAGCCGGTTGTGTAGTGGCTTTAATGATGTTACTACACATCCCCCTTCCTTCTCTTCCAGGTGGGACTCTGTCCACCCCAGTTCCCTCCTCCCAGACACGTGATGGCGACCCTTCGTCAGGGAGATAAGGGACGGCTCGGCTGCGGGCGCTGACAGAGAGATAACCCCTCAGGGAGTCTCACCCGAGAGATATATGGCAGCGGCCGACCTGACCTGGCATCTCTATCTCTCGGTGGTGGTGTTGCCGGGCCATGGCCACATTGTGAGGGCCAGCATGACCACCACCGAGGGGCCAGGATGGTGCTACTGATAATGGACTGCTTTGCAACAAATCGAAACTGACGTTACGAAGCCGGGAAATAAATCTACGCCAGAAGTCAGGCGTCTGCAGCTCCAATCCGACGTAAACAAAGAGACGGAGAGGCTCACATGAGTCCTAACGCTGATGGCGGCAAAATTTGTGTCTCGGCCGCAAAAATGAAGAGGCAAGCTGCAATATGAGCTTTGTTGAACTGCATTCACTGAAGGACAAAAATTTGGCTGTGATAATCTCTGGCGGCCCAAAGCCCAGAGAGCTGCGCACACAAGCAGTGAACAGAGTTGGGTTTTCGAATTTAAGTGTAGGAAATCATCCTGACTCCTTCCATCTCAGAGTTGCCTCCACATGCTGAACGTTTTCGTCATCCTGTCCGAGGGAAGACAGACAAGGGAGGACAGATGCGAACTGACGCTCCTAGGAACACTCGCATTCATAGACAGTCTGTACACACAGGAGGGACGGGCCTCACGCAAGGAGAGACACACGCAGCTCATATCCAACCAGCCTCCTGTCATTTGGACGTCAGACCCCAATTCAACTAGCGTCTGTCCCTGGCAACATCTGATAGATTTTAAGACTTCCCCTCCGACATTTGTGCTTTCTATGAATAATCTATATCTGTATCTTCCCGTCCAAAAGTCAGAGGGGAGAGACGGGGTGTGTGGGGAGAAGAGATGGGGCGGTAGCATGACACGTGCCGCCAGCTCTACACATACCCACCTACGTACACCCACACCGGTAACCCGCTGCGCCAGCAAAACTTTATTTAGCTTGAGGCGAGGCCGCCTGGCGGTGGGGGCCGAGTACACTGAGCTAAGGAGAGGACGGGGAGCGGCGGCCGTGACGACTCCCGCAGCACCTGCCTCACCACGCGGGGGCAGGGGAGCGGGAATGACATTATCTCTGATTTATTCCGTAATTCATTCCGATTGTCATGCATAACACGGTCACAAGGAACAGTTAGAGCGAACCTTACAGCGTCATCCTCCCTCCCTCCCCTGCAGCACCAGGAGGGGCGACTTGCTCCCCACCCTCCCGTACAATGGACTCGCAAACGCCAGTCACCTCGCTACACCATCAGTGTAAGCAACGTTTTTTACAAGATATGAAAATCATTCTTTTTTTTTTTTTGACTTATCTAAATCGTTTCGTAATGAAAATGACAGATTTTTGTAAAGTAGAGAGCGACGATATTACAGGTACACAGGAAGGGTCGCTTCGAACATTTGAAATAAAATAAAGTTAAAAAAAATGCCATATCAAAGGATGTTTTGTTTGACGTGTCTTGGAGATCACTGTCTTCTGTCATCTTCATGACACAAACGAATGTCAAGTGTTCCTGGTGCCGTCGCGCAGCAGAGAGAAAGGCCACACACTCCGGCCAGGGCCGGGATTCCAGCCTCACTCCAGCCAGGGCCAGGATTCCAGCCTCACTCCAGCCAGGGCCAGGATTCCAGCCTCACTCCAGCCGAGGCCAAATTAACAGTTAAAGTTACCAACAGAAAACGAGAAATCTATGATTAAGTGGTATGGGTTAACCTGCCCCTGTGGCCGCCCAGGTGGGCCTGCCCCTGGGCCATTCTCATGTGGCCCGGCCCCCATCCGTCTATAAATCGTTTATTGTTGGGAGAAAATGGCGCGAGTAGGGAATGATGAGCGAGGGAGGTGAGGGCCCCCTCACCCACTGACCCGTACATAAGCATAACAAAAGCCTTGCTCGCCACGGAACACGAGAGCTGTATTTACCTTAACGTGTAAATGAGAAGAGCGCATCGCTCGCTGTTCCTTTGAATATTTAAATTACCAAAGACTGGTCGCTTATGATTATAGAGGTCATGGCTCAAACTCTGTAGGAATCTGATTCTCTAAATTGCCACCTACTTCCCTGCGGACACTGCGGCTACCAATAAACATCTATGAAATACTCGCCGGCTGCAATGATGAGGTCGGTCCGTGCCATTGCCGGCGGCCCGAACACAGATGCTAATTTGATCTTGTTGGCGCAGGGTGACGGGCCAGACGCCCCGCCGCCGTTCCACTCCTGACCGCACGCCCCTCGCCTGACTCCTACTCCAGTTAGTTAAGCGGATTTATTCAGGCAGTAATAAACATTCAAGATGTCGGCCTTAAGCAGGTAGACAAGGAAAACAAATGAGGATCGCTAGAACAAATGAGCGTCGCAGACAGCTAGGAGGCCTCAGCTCTAATTGCCGGGGAGCAAGGGGTCCGCCGGGAAGCTCATGGTCGATGACAACTGTTGGAACCAAATTGTTCATGGCTGTCATGTGAGCCACACCTTCTCCCCTCCCACACACACACGAACGCATAAACACAGACATATACACATTCCCTACCCCAGCCTGGCCACTGTGCTCCCTGCCCCATATATATATATATATATATATATAAATATATATATATATATATATATATATATATTTGTGTGTGTGTGTGTATATATATAAAGAAATATATCTTTACCATGGGTCGGATTCGAACCCTGGAATGGGCATCCGGCCACTAGGGATACAGGGAGGTCAGTGTAGGTGTGGTACAGGTGGGTGGCTGTCCCTCCCAGATGGGTGGCTGTCCCTGCCAGATGGGTGGCTGTCCCTGCCAGATGGATGGCTGTCCCTG
>JAYMFT010404426.1:0-18692 GCA_038088735.1 Panulirus argus | reverse complement strand
TATATATATATGTATGGTGCATATGTGTGCATGTATGTATATATGTGTGTATGCGGGGGATGGGATTTTCTTCGTCTGTTTCCTAGCGCTACCTCGCTGACGCGGGAAACAGCGATCAAGTATAATAAGAAAAATAATAAATATATATGAAAGTTGTATGATAAATTCCAAGAGTGTAAAAAAACCTTCCATATACAATGTAGCTACAACTAAAAGAATATAAAACTATAGACACGAAATATTACTGAATGAAAAAAGAAAACTAAGGATAAAATCCAGTAAATAGATAACATTCAATATGAAATTCACAGAATATCAGACCACCTAGGTTAAAAGAAAGAACCGATACAAAAGAGATAACATCCATCATGATTAACAAAAAGTAATTGTGTTAAAGATGGAAATAGGCATAAAGAGAAAAAGAATAGAATAATGATCAGAGACGGAAAGTACAATAATACAAATGAAAGAACATCCAGCTAAACAAAGAATATGAATCTAAGGTCGTAGAACATGTAATAAAATTAACAAAAAGGTGATGGCTTTGCATCATTCACAAAACCAGCGGAAGAGGCGCCAAACAGCAAAACATAACATAGGTTTGCTACTATGAGCTGCCCGGGTGACGTCATCAGAAGGGCGGGGCTTTACACCCCTTAACTATTGTCATGTCCAAGCCCCGCCCTTCACATGACGTCACCCGAGTTAGTCAACGCAGCAACCCTATCTTAAAAACTGCTGTTTGGCGCTTCTTCCGCTCCCTTTTTCTTTGACTGCAAAATCGCTTGTGTTATTTGTACCATCCTTGTCGTCAATCGCAATATCCAGCAAAGAGAGGAAGAGGCGCCAAACAGCAAAACATAAAGAAGGGTTACTACTAGGAGCTACCCGGTGACGTCATCAGAAGGGCGGTGCTTTATATCCCGTAACCATCGTCATGTCCAGGCTCCACCCTTCACATGACGTCACCCGGGTAGCTTAGAGTAGCAACCCTACCTTATGATTTCCTGTTTCTGTACCCCCCCCCCTTGCTCACGAAGGCCTTTCCTCGCTGGATATTGCAAAAGACGACGAGGATGGTTGGTGTTCATACACCAGCAATTTTCCAGTCATAGAAAACGTGAGCGAGAGAGGCCCCAAACAGCAGATCATAAGGTTGGGTTGCTACTCCGTGCATCCAGGGTGACGTCATGTGAAGGGCGGGGCCTGGACACTACGATGGTTACAGGTTATAAAGCCCTGCCCTCTTATTGACGTCACTCGGGTTGCTCAGAGTAGCAACCCTACCTTATGATCTCCTGTTTCTGTACCCCCCCCCCTGCTCACGGAGGCCTCTCTGCCTCGCTGGATATTGCAAATGACGACGAGGATGGTGCACATATACAAGCAATTTTTCAATCAAAGAAAACGTGAGCGATAGAGGCCCCAAACAGCAGATCATAAGGTTGGGTTGCTACTCCGTGCATCCCGGGTGACGTCATCAGGAGGGTGGGGCTAATACTCAGTAAACTACCTGACTATCAGAAATGTCCAGGCCCCGCCCTCCACGTGACGTCACCTGTTATTCAACGCAGAAACCTTACCTTATGTTGTGCTGTTTGGCACGTCCTTCGCTCGCGAAGCTTTGCTTCTCTCTCTGCCTTGGTGATGCAAAATTAATAATTCTCCAATATCTTTATAAAGTTTATTAATCGGTTCATCAAAACGGATTCTAACTATCTAGATTTCTTCCCTATGTCGCTCTAATCATATTTCTGCTTTATGAAAATGTTAATACTTTCAAATTCCTTTTGTTCTCAAGGTGATCATGCTAATAACATTGTTCTTTCCATAATCTTAATGTATATAATTCGTAATGTAAGTTTTCGTTATGTTCTTTGTTAAGGAAATGTTGATTTTCATGTTTTTCTTTATTTTCTTTTTATCAAAAACATTTCTGTGGGTTATCAATCTCCTGTACTTTTATCATTTACATCTCCTTTAAGTCGGTCTTTTTAGACAGATTTCATAGTATTTAGTCCGTCATGGGCGGGAGGGAGACGAAACAGTAATTCATTAGGTTGGGATGCTACGCTGGCCATGCTAGCTGACGTCATCAGATGGGCAGGGCTTTATTTCCGCGTAACAATCGTCGTATTCAGGCCCCGCCCTCCACATGACGTCATCCGGTTACTCTTAGTACCAACCCAACCTTATGATCTGCTGTTTGTCACTTCTTCCGCTCGCGTTTTCTTTAATTAGAAAAATGCTGGTGTGTATGTATGCTCGTCGTCTTTCGCAAAATCTAGCGAGGAAAGGCCTCCGTGAGCGGAAGAGGCGCCAAACAGGAAAACATAAGGTAGGGTTGCTACTCTAAGCTACCCGGTGACGTCATGTGAAGGGTGGGGCCTGGACATGACGATGGTTACGGGACCTAAAGCTCCGCCCTTCTGATGACGTCACCCGGGTAGCTCCGAGTAGCAACCCTACCTTATGTTCTCCTGTTTGGCGCCTCTTTGGCTCACGGAGGCCTTTCCTTGCTGGATATTTGCACGCATACTTTATGTACAGCACATAAGATAGGGTTGCTGTGTCAAGTAATGTTTCATGACGTCACGTTGAGGGCGGGGCCTGGACATTATTCAAGGTCGGGTACTTTAATGGGTATAAAGCCCCGCCCTTCTGATGACGTCACCCAGGTTAGTCAATGCAGCAACTCTATTTTGTGCTCGCTGTTTGGCGCATCTTCCGCTCACGAAGACATCTATTTTTATTGTTTTGATTGTTTTATATTATGTTGGAGGCTCCAGTCACGCAAAAAGTCCACATCAAGGCCGGGCCCTAATTGAAATATAGAGAAAATTGAGAAAGGGGGAAAAAAGACAGGGAAAGTATTTACGAATTTTTGAGAAAGTGAAAAACCTTTCTCTTGAAAATAAAAAAAGGTCATAGTTATTGGGAAAGACATGAGAAGGTAGAAAGTTCCAAAAAGATTCGACGTGTAGGGAAAGAAGTAGTTACCAAAACAGTACACCCTTGAGTTGCCGATGGCCACACAATAATCATGTGACGCAGCAGCTTGCTGCTTTCTCTTTTTTATTTTGTTCAATTTTATTAAATGTCATATATATATATATATATATATATTCGCTTAGTTGGATACTTAACTTTATTTGTAGTATTGTTTCATGATGTTCTACTTTCATTCCTTATATGTGTTCCCTCATTTACTACATAATCAATTACTTTCTTGCTTTGTTAATTATGATGGTGGACGTTATTTACAGAGTTTTCAGTTCCTTTTCCTAACTTATGTGGTCTGGTATTCTATTAATTCTTGTTGTATGTTATCTATTGAACTGAATCTATTTTGTCATTAAGTTTCCTACTTTTTTTTTTTTTTACTTTTCATTGATATTTCGTGTCTATAGTTTTAGTTGTTGCTATATTGTGCGGGGAGGGTTTTACATTCGTGGGATATTTTCATATCCCTGGCAAATGATGAAGTTAATCCTGTGTAGCCAAAGCTGCCTTGTCTCACCAAAAGCTGCTGTTAAAAATTTAGTGTTCTCACATAGAAAAATTTCTTCCTTTAGCATACAGGTGGTTGGGTAATGGTTTGTTCTCGTCTTAAAAACACTCAGTTCAATCATTTTCATTGTATGGTGACCGACTTTCACCTATCTAACTTTGACATTTATCTACTTTTCACTGGTAATGATTATTAGAGTCGTGACTGTAGGAAGTATATGATCAGAAAAGAGTAAATGTGGTAGAATAAGACATTACAAAGGATGTGGTGAGAGAGAATGGCAATCCCATTTACCCACAGGATGCTGACTTTATTTCAGAACTTGTCCTGTTAAATTCCACTTCATCCTAAAAGAAGGAACTTGAACTTCAGATTAGATTCCTCCTCTTTATTTCTTCAATTTAATTCTTAATTCGAAACCAAATGACACCCTCCCATGAGTAGCAAGTGCTCCCAATATGTAACTTGCCTCTTGAAATGTTAATAAATTACCTTAACTAGTGTGACGGTAAGCTAAGGTGGCTGTCACTATCCTGAGATTGAAATAGAACCATATCATTCTGGTATAAGAGAATTGTGAAAGATAAAATATAAAAGAAGGGGGAGGGCCTTTAGTATCCTTACATCTTATAAAATTGCCTTTCAGTTTCTAAAGACAAAATGATTAATCTGTAATAAAAATGCCCCTTGCTACAGCATCAGATATGAAACATGATGACTTGAGTACTAATCAGAGAGTTCCTTGGACTCGAGAACCTGAGATGAGACTGTTGAGAGAAAGGCAGTGTGTCCAAGGAGCTAAAGAGTAAATAAAGGTTTGTATGGGTAGAATGACTCTTGTTACAGGATGACCGTGTTATTCTAAGGTACAGTTCGATATAAGGTTCTAAATTTTTGTGTTTACAACTTTCATCATAGTAGGTTCCATCATACAATAACAAATACAAGAATAATAAGTTCAATATGGACTTCAGTTGGAGCGACTGACGCATCAATAAGACAACAGACTTGTCGCAGCAGCCAGCAAGATCGAGAGAGAACATAAAGTCTCTCCAGTGGAAGTATAGCACCAGCATGTGAAGGTGATCATGGATGGAGCATGTATTCACATATGTAGGGGTGAGGTGACGATGGGCAGGTCAGTTATGTCTGTAGTACAGTTAAAGTGCAAGCTTCAGATGTCAGCATCTCCAAACTGCAACTTCCTAAAATGTATGGACAAATGTTAGTGGAGAATTTTAAAATAAACAGATAAATACATAAGTAAATGTTGGTTTTGTTTCTCTTAGTATTAATTAGTAATAATATGGGAGGACCCATGCAGAGATTTAGTTGTTATGGTAAGTAAGGATTTATTTGACTAGGATGTCCTTTTAAGTTACAAGGGACAAATGAAAGTTATTAGTATTAACAATTAAGACAGATTCAGTGATGTTATGAATAGCATAACCCAATAAGGGGTACAATGTGACTGGGTTGTTAAGGTCTGCAGGGCAATCTCTTTCCTGCTAGCGCTTAGTAATGACATTCTTGTGGTCACCTCTGCGTGCTGAATGACGGTGCCAACAGCATCTCTGTTTCTGTTTTACTTGTCTGGACAATGTATACAAATTTGCATGCCCTATATCTACCGGAATAAACACTTCCAAGTTTCTGACATTTGACCTTTTAATTAAGGTCTTACTGATAGTGTTATTACATTGCAAGGCAACATTAAAAGCAGTTTTTTAGTACCTGTCTTACATTAGCTACATTCAGAAAATAGGGCAACACCAAACATTAAGATCTATCATCCTTTTCCACATTTTTGTTACTAGATCATAAAATGTCTTCCTGGATTTCTGGTAACCTTGTTCACAAACCATCTGGGAAAATGTAATTGCTTAAAAATACATCTTATATGGTTACACTCGTAGACTTGTGGGATCACACATACGTAATGGCCCGAAAAACATTGACATAACTACTGACACTTTTACAGAATGATCATTCACTGAAAAAGTATGAAATCTAGCTCTCAGCCATTGTAGGCTTCCTGTAGTTCATGAAGGATAAGTGATCAGATTCCCTAGATACCAACACACCATGAAACAGCAATTTGTGTTCTTTTTCCCATTCACTCTTGAATCTGATGGTGGGGTGAATGTTATTTAATTCATTAAAGAAAGCATCACAATCTTGGAAAGATGGTCATAAGAATCACACACCAACATACCAAAGCCAGATTTTTGGATGACTGCTGATTGAAGTTAAAATCTCAGTCTCAAAGTATTCCATGAATAAGTTACTGAGACTGGGCCTAAAGGGATTTCCCACGGCTATATCAAATTTCTGCCAATAAAATTACCTTCAGCTTCTTGGAAAACATTATTGGAAACAAAGTTTTACTAAGTCAGTGAAAGTTTTACGAGTAGGAGTAAGCTAATGAATTTAATGTTCTTGCAAATGAATATTCCCAGCCTTGTTTACAAAATCTAAGCTATCTATAACGTGCAATGGAGAGATTTTTTCCTTGAACATAGATAAGGTTTTCACCTAACCATTTGTATAATTCATAACCAGAAGAATTAACATGAGATAATTGGTCTAAGGGGCCATCCACCTTTGTTTTACGGAGACCATATATATAAAGATATGAGGGATTCGCCATCCTTACCGACTTAAAAATGTCCTGGTGCTTATTCAACAATTGTTAGAGCCTAGAGTCAAAGGTCTTTACTTTGTTACTAAGGGGATTAGATGTTAATCTTCTTCATATGTTTCACAATAATCTAAAATATTTTAAAGTTTACATCTATAGTCCACTACATTTAAAATCATGAACTGCAGATGTGCCACATGCTGGTGATGCTGGTGGACCAATTAATGCAGGTGTGCCACATGCATATGCTGCTAGGACCAAATGCTGCAAGTGTGCCACATGCAGGTGCTGCTGGTGAAATGAGTGATGGTGTGACATAGGTGTTGCTGGTGTACCTCCTACTTAAAATTGGAATGTACAAAAGAGGGCAAATGTGTTAAAACAATGGAGGACTATATGTAGTTTGAGGAGAACGGATCAAGTAAAAGGTGATGGGATAATAGCAAAGTATAGAAATATGAGGAGTATGGTTGAGATGGCTGAAAGTGTGCTGAAATGGTTTGGTCATATGGAGAGAAAAAGTGAAGAAAGGTTGACAAAGTGGATATATATGTCAAAAGCTAAAGAAAGCAAGCTGGAAATGGAAGAACTAAGTGGAAAAGGTTTAGAGGCTTAGGGCCTCAAAATAGAGAAGGGTATAAAACATGCACACGATAAAGTGTGAATGAATCAAAACAGGTGAAAAATCCAAAAGAAATAAATTTGTCATTCTTTCTTCAAGAGCTATAATCACTGTTTATCATGAAGGAAAATAAACACTTACAATAAGATATCATACGTTTATTTAATCAAAGAGACCAAAGCCCATATCATCATCTGATTCTTCTTCTGGTTCTTCCTTCTTCTCTTCCTTCTTTTCCTCAGCAGCTGCAGCTGCACCTGAAGCAGGAGCATCAGCAACAACAGCACCACCACCACCACCACAGGCAGGCACTGCAGAAATCAGTGCTGAACCTACAATAATATAATCCATTTGTATCTCTTCACTGCATCTCAAGAAATACTACATCCAAGAAATTTTGGATAAAAGAGTATCTAAACATTATGGATAAAAAGAATAGTTATGCAATATTCCATTATTTAGGATCAAATGCAAGGGAAGTGTTTAATAAAGAGGTGGATGGTAAAGCCTACAATATCAGCAAATGAACTTTTGGCTGAAAGTACCTCATGTTCTTAGAAAAACTTTTCTCTCATAAGTATTTAACTGTACCACATTAGTTCTCTATCTAAATTTTTTTTTCATCTATCTAGACCTAGAAACACTAAGATCTCATTATTCAAGTTTCTTATTCACTCTAAACAAATTTATTACCATTCACCAAAGTTTTCAATGCACCTCCAATTCTTCTTCTATACATTGCTATTCTCAACTTCTAATTTAACATTATCAATATCGCTTACCACTCCGAACATCTACACTTCAAACTGATAAACCAGTAACAGTACACCTCTTTCGTCAAAAACATCGACTTTCAACGTCCTTCATCCACACACGTCAACAAAAAGAGACTCTTCATTTTAAATTAAATACAACAGCATCAACAATATCATACATGTATCTGCCTCCACCCTGCTCCACTAAGTTCATCACTATCATCCCACCTAAACACCAAGTAATGCTCAATCCATAAAAACAGTAAACAACCATTGCGGTAATATATGACCTTGATGCACTCCTACATTTTCTTCACTAGACAAATCTGGGATATTGCCTATGGCAAAGGATGAAGCTTTTAACATATGTACACTTACCTAAATGAAGATACTCTAAAGAACTTGTTGGGGATGATAGTATTAGAGATGCGAATGTGGTACTGGTAAGAGGATTAAAGGTTAGGTGAACGAGGAATAGGTATGGAGGAGAGGTATACGTTAAACACAGTAAACAATGAAATGGCTGAGAGGAAATCTAACCTGGGGGTACATATGAAATAGCAAGCAAGATGAAGAACAGGAAGTGAAGGTGTTGTTGACTGAATTTATAAATAATAAGGCACCTTGGAGCAATGGTTGTGTGCATAATGACTAGATGAAGGCAGTAATTATTCCACAGATATATGTAAAGACAACAGGAGTACAATTCACTTTAAAGACTTAAGAGTGATAATCCTTCATATAAAAGTGCAAAAGCATATGGCAGAAATGTGAAAGATTATATTACCAGGATTACCGAGTTCCTTATAGGTGAAAATCAAGGTAGGTTTCGGAAAGGGAACAAGATGCGTACACCACATTTTTCCACTTATTCAAGTAGTGCTGAAAATTCTAAAGAAAAAGAAGCATATGGAGTATCAACAAACTCACAAAATGCATAAAATAATGTTAAAAGTACAGTACTTTGGGAAGGTTTAACTATGGTATGCATGCAAGACTACTGAATACTATTTTCTTTTAACAAATCCTAGTCTGATATCAGCCCTAACATATCATATAGAGAGATAAAACCATACAAATGCTATTAAACTTCCCTGAAGCTAAGAGCTGCTCAATATTTTTGCCTGCAAGCTTGTCAATAAGAACTGCCAATTGCTTGTCATCTGCCTCAACACCAACACTGGCAAGAATAGACTTGATGGTACTTGCTGTTGGCTGGATATTGTCCATGGAAGCCAAGAGGTATGCTGCTATGTGACGCATCCTGTCAACAAAAGCTAGTTTTTAGTAGAAATACAAGATTACAGTGTACCTCTTAGGCACCAGATGACAGCCTTCCTCATACCTTCAAGCTGTCTGGGATAAATAAGCGTCCAATCATATGTTATTACTATAACAATCTTGGTGATCTGATCAAACAAGAGCACAGTCATTAAAGTTACCATAAACCACAATCAGGAATATACAATTAGAATGCTTGTAAATACACGATATAACAAAAGAAATTCAACTGCATAACAATAATAGTAATTTACATAAAAATCTAATTCTTATTCCTCTTAATCTTTTTTAGGAATTTCACCCCTTCCCCAAACTTAAGACTCATGCCAGCTCCCATGGTTTTGTCCACTGACACATCCATTTCAAGGTACCTACACGCTCCACTTCTTCCACGTCAACTTCTATCACGATTGCAAAGCCCAGCCCAGTTTATGAAAACTTTTAATCTATGAAGCCAGAGGTGCTACGCCAAAAAATGCCACACCCTATATGCACTCTACACATTGCAAGGATTCAACTGGAAGCAAAATCGTTATTCTAAAAAAATTTATTTCCAATCATGTCTGTCTTCTCCAATTTGACCAATCAAATCAAAATGCTCTACAAATTACTAAATTCTCTAAAGACTCAATAGTACTGCAGAACAAAATCACCAACTAATCCGAGTTGACTGCGATGCGGAGCAACTCATTCTTAAATAATCATGCCCTCCTGCACTCTTTTTAATTTGTGAACAGTACACTACACTATCAGTGAAAAGAAAAACAACTAATTCTGCAAAGGAAAACCCCTCATTCCACTGAGAAAAACCACTCGCTTTTTCTGCAAAGCAAAACCACTCATTCTGCATGGCAAAACCACTCATTCATTCTGTAAAGCAAAACCAAATATTCCACAAAGCAAAACAACTCATTCTGGAGCTATCAGTACGGTGGGACTAAACTGGTTCCCTACATTACCAACCAATCACTACAAACTATTTACAGGTATGCCCTACTGAATTATTTCCCTGTACTATAATACTGGGTGATTAAAGTGGTGGAGAATTACATCAGAATATCTCTATTTCTCCAGCTACAGCGTGGGAGCCAGAGAGTCTTGCATCCCAATAAGCTGGACTGAGCATGGAGGCCTTTGATCTGATCAGGGAACAACACTGGGTAATTTATCTATTAGCACCCTTGTTTGTCATGTCATTACCACCCTGAATATTTGGAGGGTCTGTAGTTTAAACAGGCAAACTACACTAATCCTCATTTTAATATATAATCAAAACAAAAATGTAATTCGAGTGCAACATCCTTCCAAAACATTGACGATACGTGCAAGGTGGGCTAAACTTCTCGTCCTTTCTTGGGCAGAACTTCAACATTATTTACCAGTATATATCACAACGTTACACTCGGCTGCTTAAAAGTAAAAAAAACACCCTAATATTACCAACACTGTAGGTTGAAACCTACCTGTAGTATTTTGTTGTTACGGCACGTGTACTTCCGTCGCCACCAACTTGGAGAAGACCTCTGTGTTCGTCAGTAAGTTTATTGCTATATAAAAAGCCAATCACAACATAGGAAATCTAGACTCAGAAACCAACGAGGTAGTGATTGGCTGAATCTGTAGAGGGCAACTATAGTCTGAGGTATGAAGTATATAAAGAAAAACAAATTATGTACTGACATTATAAGTGTTTATAGTTTTGACCTATAAAAACCCTGGTGAAAAAAGTATTGGGTATCTGTAGTAGGGCAAAAGTCTACCATTTACCAGTTATATACATAGATTATCTTTTAAATATTTGATGCCTGGTGACATTACAAGAGCGTTCTTTTAAAAATTTATTTTAGGCAGATTATACAGCATCAACTGACTCTTTAAAGTTTTAACATTACAAACTTTTACAGTTAACATGTAAAAGGATTTACGCGTTTATTAACCTGACCAGGGGATTATCGCACTAGGTATATGCTTTAGTTTTACGATATCTAAATCATTTATACGCATTATTGTTTTATTCATGCTAATTACTCTACCTTGAATGACCCTAAAATTCTTTCACTCCCTGATGTTCTTATTAATAATTCCATGCCCCTTCCCGTAATCTCTTTTTGAAGTCTGAAAAGCACTTCTCACTCGGGACACTAGCAAGGTTAATGGCCCTGATGGCACCCGTCCCTGTGCACTGGAAGATTGTTCCTCTGACCTTGCACCAGTGCTTGCTTGCTCCATCAGCTTACCGTCGAGTTAAAAGTGAAAAAGTCATCTTTGGCAAGGCTAAATCACTGTCAACTGACGAGGGAGTACGGTTTAATTGAAGAACTTGACACTCCAAATGAGTTCATTCCTTTCCTTCTGATTGCAATGCCTTACAAAAACGGTCCTAAGGTTACCTATGATAATAACAGCTCTTGATATGTCTTTATAAACAAACAGAGTCATAGTTTCATGCATTCCAACAATAAAGCAAGATTTCTTTTTTTTTTTTAATACAAATTCGCCTTTTCACGCATTAGCAAGGTAGTGTTAAGAACAGAGGACTGAGCCTTAGAGGGAAAATCCTCAATTGGCACCTTCTGTTCCTTTTTTGGAAAAGTAGAAACTGGAGGGGAGGATTTCCAGCCCCCCGCTCCCTAATAAAGCAAGATGTACAGTATAAAAACATGAAAACTATCCTTTACCAGAATATCTTGAAGTAAAGAAATGCAGTAATTTAGTGCTTACTTACATAATAGGAATCATGATATCCGGCAAAGTGTTGGACTGTGAAGCTTAAATTGATAATCATCTGGATCAGAGTTAAACTCTGACACTTTTCCAGCAAGAAAATCCTGGAAGTGCTTCTTCTAAATATAGGGGAGAAAGAAATATATCATTGGATTCTTTTGTATTTTTATATTTCTAAGGCCAAAAACCCACACAGTTATTGACCCAGTATAATCACATTTCATATTTTGAAGAATGAGTGTATTCATTACTGAAAATCATGGAAACAACCAGTTATGCATAAACTTTATAAAACTGGGACTGGGTTGGTCAGACATTAACATGGATTACAAATGTGAAACTGAAGTTCAGCAAAAAAATTTACGTTTTCACCCAGGGTACTATTTCAAGATACTTATCACTATAGAGGCAACTATATTTGAACATCAGTACATATTGAATACCAAGTATTATTTTCCTATATCTTTAACAGAGGCAGTGCTTCTAATACACACTTTCAATGACAATGGAGGAAGTGAGAATATGTATAAATAAATTTTTTTTAGATACTTGTACATTCTCAATTCAATAATAAAAATTGTTAAAAATTAATGACCTTAACAACTAAGCCTGATGTTATATATTAATTTGGTATGACTACTTAAAAATCTGCTTGGCATTCTGCCATGGCACATAAAAGACTAACATATTGCACAGGTACATAAAAATATATATTTGCTATTTCCATATTTTTTACAAATTTCACCACATACCTAATGTTAAAACCAAATGACACTAATCTGCCATGAATATCTCCAATTCTACCTTAATGAAACTTCAACAGCTACTATCCATTAAAAAATAAATCCAGTACAGTTACCAACTATACAAAACAAGAAAATCTGCTCTAAGCATTCATCAATCTAATTTCTATGAAGATTTTCCCTGTAAGGCTCAGTCCTCTGTTCTTGACGCTACCTCGCTAATGCGGGAAATGGCGGATATGTATGAAAAAAATAATTCAAAATACATATTTTTATACAAAATCTATGCAGCTAACTGATGTTGCTATACATCTGCAGAACATTAACTATGACAGAAAAGATGTATCTTGTCTTCCCAACTGTTGCAGAACTCCACACATAATTTCCCGTAAAATCTGGAATTTAAAAGTCATTACATCATTCAATAACATCAATAACATGCCCAAATAACACATATGCAATCTTCTGGATGTTCTGTGAGTGACTTAGAAGTGTGATATGTTTTCCAGTCATGGTTGTATTCACCTGTTCCTAGTGCTACAATGAGGCCAGTCATCATCTGTTCTTAGTGTTATCTTGCTACATGGGAAATGGACGACAAGTTTGAAAAATATCATAAACAATAGGAGTATGTTTCCCAATATTACTAATGGCTGCTCCAAGCTTTCTATTTAATTGGGAAATATATTTGTCAATCATATTTAGCTCCCAAGTAATATAACAGAAACTCTTTTATCTTAAAATTACCTTTCAGCCCAAATGTTATTCCCTTTTCCCTTGAAGGAAATTCTAAATGCTATTATTCTACAATTTAACTGTATAGATACCTGAAACAAAAAATCACATATAATCATACAAACAGTCCTTATGTAAAATTCACAAGTTTTCAAAGGTCACAAACGTTATGTCAATATAGCTGTAGTCAATACAGCAGTAGTGTCTGAAAATCTTGGGAAACAAGCCCCTAGTTAGGTGCCCCAAGTGAAGGAGATGGTATGAATGCTATGATGGCTAATCAGAGGTAGGCTGCTTGTAGTAAGCAGCTTAGTGGGTTTTAGCACTTTCCTTTATAATGTTTTTGTACGTACTTACCCAAGAATGGAGCATTAATAAATTCTGTCATCACGTGGAAAATAATGGCATACTGTTAGGACAAAAGAGAAATTTCCAGATATTCATTAATAGGGATATTCACTAATTAATGGAACATGCAACTTGTTAATATGAACAAGTAACCAGTGTCTAAATTCCAGTTATACCATCTTCAAGTAGGCAGTCTTTGACTCAAATTACATGACCCTATCCAATCATTTCTGAATTGATAATGTTCACTGATACATTATGTGAAACTATTTATTTATCATACTTGATCACCATTTCCAGCATTAGTGAGGTAGCACCAAGAACCAGACAGAAGAAAGACCCATCAACTCCCATGTACATATATACATATATACACATACATACATTTGTATACACAAACACATACATATATATACACACATAGATATACATAACTGTTCACCTTCATCCATTCCCAGCACCACCCTGCCCCACAGGAAGCAGCATCGCCACCCCCTGCATCAACGAGGTAGCATCAGGAAGCATACGAAGAAAAGCCACATCTGCTCACATCCAATCTCTAGCTGTCATGTGCAATGCAACAAAACCACAACTCCATATTCACAACCAGACCCCACAGATCTTTCCATGGTGAAACTTTGTAAAACTAAAAAATATAAAAATGAAGCAGAAAATGAAAAGTCTGAGGATCTTTGGAGGACCCTATGCATTGGATCTTGATGAAAAAGTGTGACATTAAGGCCTTACTTTCAAACTCCCCTCTTTTGGCTTTCCTTCTTCAATCTGTTCTCTCTTTCCTCTCTCAATTCATTTTCTGTATCTAACTTCCTCTCTGATTAGTCCATATCCATAACTATTTATGAATCAATATCTCCCTCATTCCCCATCAACAGCAGTGTCCCTGTGATTTGCCTTCTGCCTCCTACAAATAACCTAATGCAATCATACACTAATGGCTCAGCTCTACATTTTCCCTCCTCTTTCAAATCTTCTTCATCCTCTCTACATCTTTTTTCTCATCCTCTACATCCTGTTTCATCACATTTACCTCTATACAATAAAATTTGGAAAAGATCTCCCAGTTGTGTAGACGTAACTGAGGTAAGTATCATTCACACTAAAACAATTATTTCTTCCTATTTCTATTCATAAAATTACACAACTTTCCTATCCCCCACAATGGTTCTAAAATACCACCAATCAACACAATAAACATACCTGGTATCACTATAACATCTAAACTTCAAAAGTATCCTAGAAGCTCCCATTTTAAACAAGTAGCTAAGTCTTCCTCTATGAAACTAGTTGTTGTTGTTGTCAGATGCCCAAAACTTATTTTGTAAACAAATGTTCCCATTACAGGACTGACTCATACTTGTATGGAGACCTGGCTCTCATATGGGGCTGATTTACCCCTCCATACTTACCTGGAAGAGCTGAAACTAAAGGAATCCGACTTTTTGAATTTGTTTTCTTCACCACAGACAACTTAGTGGATGCATTGACATCTGCCAAATGACTGACAGCAACCAGGAATAAAGAAAATATTGCAACATAAATTTAACCTTACCTGAGGTTTGCAATGTTCTTCTACCCATGATATCACAGAACCAGATATCTCAGCAAAATTATTTGTAGCTACACACTGCTCAAACGACTGGTAGAGAGAGTCCATTACCGCTCGAAACTGTAAGATGATATCAGTTATGTAAGACAACTTGACTGATTTAACAGATATGCGCTACAAAACCAACAGGAAATACTGCTTAAACAAACTGAAAAAGTCAGACTGCAGTATTTCTGCTGACCAATTTCCTTGTCCTCCATTCACATCCGCTTATCAAATACTTCCCTACTTCTGCCACATTTTCATTTCTGCTATAACCCTTTTCATAAAGTATTCTTTACTACTTTTTAAATGCACTTTGAAAATAGGAGAAATTGAATTCAAATGAGTATGTTGAGAGAAGACAGACAAGAAATAAATATGAGTAAAAATCACATACTTCTGAAAAATCTAACTTCAAAATGCAGTATCATTTTCTAAAAGGTGAAAACAAAAAAGTATAGCATACCACTTGAAATTTAACATCATCAGAAATCTGCTTGTTAAGCTGACCAGGCTGACTCTGGTGAGCAGACACAATCTGTTCATAATTCAGTTTCATGATGGTTAAGGCTACTACCTCCTTTTGTAAAGCTGCTACTTCCTCCTCTTGCTTGCTCTTTTCTTTCTTGAGAAACTGTGGATAACATAAAAAAAGATTTAATTTACCTTTCTTCAATAAATGGTTCACAATATCTGTCTTTCTATGTTATCATAACCATTTTTTAATAACCTCTGGACCCCTTTTCCAGGGGGTCCTACAGCTTCAAGGCTGCACTAAAATCATTATCGGGAAAGAAAGGTCTCCTTTGGAGCAATAAGTTCTTTGACAAGATCATACCCCAATGATATCTCGATGAAGGTGCCTTTCACTGTAACCAAAAGCAGAATAAGTCTAGCAACACCACCTTTCCATGTACTGTATGCGTATATACATATCAAATTTGAAAAATTAAAAAAGACACTTGAAGAAAGCTTGTAAGTAATCTCCTAATACACCTTAATTCACCTTTCCCCATCTGATAACATATATGCCACTTCCCTTAATCACAGGAGGATGGTTTATGTAAAAAAAAAAAAAAAAGTTCCTAGACACTTAGTTCAGTACATATCTTCAACATACATTTCAAATGATTAACAATCAAACATGAGCTAAAACATTAGAAAAAAATTCTGATTCTGAAAGTTAGTTGTTTTTCATGTATCTAAAGCAGCTATCATCCCTATGTTTGCTTAAAAAAACATAGTTTATGTAGAAAGAATGAGATACATGAGCAATAGCTGCTCAATAAATAGAAGGGACAGAGTAAAAGCAAGCAAGTATGCATTATTTGGTAGATACACGACATATGATGCATATAGCTTACAATGGTTTCAGAGGCTCTTCTACCCTGACTGCTCAGTCTCAATCCACATTATTGCAATGCCTCTTTATGCTGGAAGGCTGCTATAGGCCCCAGCCCATAGGCCAATATAACCATTACATTGGTCTTCTTACTCTAAACTGATGTGCCTATACCATGTAATTAGTAATGAATCTAAGAATTACCTGGATATAATCAATGCTTTTCTGAAGAACTGTGGCTTTGGACATCTTGTAAGCTTGTCCTGGCTCTGCATTCTGACATGTGGGAACAAGGTCTTGCAAAGAATCATAACCTTTGTTAATGGCATTACGACGTTTCTGCTCAGCTTGTGTGTGTGCTTCACGTCGACGTTCCTTATAACTCATCTGACTACCCCGATCACTGTCTTCATCATCTGTAACATCTGACGTTCAAATTTTTTGAGAATTCATGCATTATATCACACAAGCAACAATTTTTCAAAACTGAAAAAATACACCTCCTGGTGACTAAAAATGTAACATAAAACTGGCAAAACCTAAACATCTGTACATAATACAACATGGATAAACATTACCATAAGGCCCTAAGTTACAATATTTCTAGCTGCAACTTTCCCTACTTGTGATGCTTCAGAACTAGGTATCATTGTACCAACTTTTAACACAGTGCTTTAACTTGCACCACATTAGAAAACACAAAAATTTCTTGCCAATACATTTTAATGTATAAAAGAATGTCTTTTTATCTATAAATTATATGGCCATAATTTGAGGTTTTTGTTTACTTATGCATATTCTATGTTACAGCAATATACATTCAGTTGTGTTTACTGCTACCCTATCATTTACATCATCCACAGCAAGTGAAGACATCTTGGTAAGAAAGTGAGGTTAGACACCCATGGGAGTACAAGAAATATGGGAATCACTCATGAGGTTAAATCAGACTTGATTAGGAGGTTCGGTTATGATCAAAAACTCTTGGTGAATCAAATGTGCATTGGCACCCCTCCCTCACCTTCCCAGTGGCCCTTATTCCAATCAAGCTCTCATCACCATGTCTTTGGATAAGTCTACAAGATATCATCTGCATTCCTTGTGATAAGCCATAATTTCCTGAATCACGGAATTTGGAGGTGATGTTGATAACCCTCTCCCTTCTTGTAACCCTCAGTCTACCATTACCACTACAGCAGTATCTAAAGCCCTCATAACCATGTTGAAATACAGTACACTTTTTGGTTAATTTTCATCAAATATCATAGGAATTACATCATAACAGAGGTGCTGTATCTGGGTGGTGAACCTAGTTGTTTCAAGTAAAATAAAATCAATCTATCATATTTACATTACGTAAAATTTGGTCCTGAACATAACTTTCTTTAAAATATGGGTTTCAAGTGTTCAACTTATGAGAGTTTCAGGTAGTGAAAATTTGTCCTGGAAGATAGTCCCATCATATCCTGAGGCCCTGTGGTATACTGGGCTATATGTTCTTCACATGCAACCAAAATTTGTGCAATATCTGATCTCTATATCTTTTGAACTCAGCAAATTCTTTATAATTGTGAATGACTGATGCTAATCATTATATTTAAAGAAGGAAGTAAGTGGCAATGAAAGAGATGATAGACCTCAAAATCACATGACATACATAAGAGATGATATGAAAGAAATATATTGAAAACAACATAAGCTACAAATCCCAGGGAGACAAAAAATTGCTTTTTTAGGTTAAAGGAATGATAAGTGAGAGACACAAGTTTGTGTTAGCAAAATGAAGCATGATGATGTGAGGAACTTAAGAAGATAAAAAAGTGTTAGTCTTCTGTCCTGAATTAAGAAACTGAAGAAAGGGTGTGGAAGAGGACATGTGGCATATACATTTTCTCAACATATACATATATTTTTTTTTCTTTTCTTTTTTCATGCATATCTGCCATTTCCCAGGACAGCAAGGCAGCATCAAGAACAGAAGACTGAACCTTTGAGGGAAAATCCTCACTTGGCCCCCTTCTCTTATCCTTCTACTGGAAAAATAAAAACTGGAAGGAAGGATTTCAAATCCCCTACTCCCACCCCTTTTAGTCGCCTTCTATGACATTCAGGGAATACGTGGGAAGTATTCTTTCTCCCCTATCCCCATGGACAATGTATATAAAATGAATGTATATATAATGTATATATAATGAATGTATATATAATGAATGTGTGTGGATGTGACCAAGATGAGAAAAAAAGAGAGAGGTAGTATGTTTGAGGAAAGAAACCTGGATGCTCTGGCACTGAGTGAAATTCACTAAGCTCAAGGGAAAAGGGGAAGAATGGTTTGGAAACGTCTTGGGAGTGAAGTCAGGAGTTGCTGAGAGGACAAAAGC
>JAYMFT010404415.1:0-18693 GCA_038088735.1 Panulirus argus | reverse complement strand
CTACTGCTAGAGCCCTCCCTCTCACTGGCAGTAGAGTCAGGCTGAAACCCGGAGATTCTTAGCACCCCATGATGCCGAGGACTAAGGGCCACAGATTGGACGGACACTGTCATGATGATGCTTATAAAACCCTCCTTTAATCCATCCTTCAACCTCTTCGCCCCCTCCTTCTTGCGCCCTATGTTTCTTGCACATGGATTATGTTTGTCAGTCTTTCTTCACTCATCATCTCCACACGTCAAAACTATTTGAGCATGCACGCTGGTCGGCCCCTCAGTCAGACAACGCTCATTACCATACCCCTCTCTCTCTCTGACACCGTAATTTGTTACGTGATTTACCTGCCTAACACTATGAACCGTCCTCAGGTATTTTAATAAACTTCCGGTACATTCCTCCTTTTCATTTACTCGCTATTTATGTCCCAAGACTCGTATCCAAACAGTGAAAGCCCGTCATTATTCTTAAGGACATCTACTTTTCCTTTCATACATTTAATTATGCTCCCAAGTCCTTACCCTGTCTCCATCAGTTGACTTACTTGAGCCCTCATGGTTCCCTATACTTCCAAGTCTATTCCCAAGTACTCGAAGTTTCTACTAGTCAAAATCATCCCGTCTCACGCTCCCTACTGCACATAAACGCCTTATTTTTTTTTCGCATTACCATTCTAGTTTCTTGTTTTAATCACTCTCTGGAGTCTGTTACTAGAGTTCTGTCATCCGCAAACAGAATCCGATGTCCCACCTCCAGCATGCCGCAGAAGTATTCCTTCCTCCAGGACTCTCTCATTTCTCTCTCTCATCACCCGCCCATAAAGAGATGAAAAATATTTATGGTGATAGTACACGTCACTTAGCAGACCCACCTCACGGGGAACAAATTACTCTTCTCCCTTCCTACTTGCATTCATTTCTTATCTCTCCGTTGAAAGCTTTTCGCTGCTCCTAGTAACTTTCCATACATTTTATACAATCGTAGCACGTTCCATAAGGCACCTCCGTCAGTCCCATCATACTAGCTCTCTCTAGATACATAAATTCCACATGCAGGTCACTGTTTCTCAAATCACTTCTCATACACATTCGTGAAAGCAAGCACTTGATCCGCACAACCCGCTGTCTCTCTTGACACCAAATTGCTCTTCCACAATAAGCTGGTCTGTGCATGACACCACCCTCTCAAATAACAGGTCCCTAACCAGGTATACTAAACAGGCTTATACCTATATACCTTATTTTTGTTATCCTTACCTTTATACAAGGGAAGTATACATGTATTCCACCAATCCTCAGGCAGCCCATCTTAAGCCAAACATACACCTAACACCCTGATTAACCATTTAGCAACACCGTCGCCAACTCTCTTTAAAATCTCGATTGTAGTCCAATTCCTTCTCGACGCTTTGCCATATTTCATCTTCTGCAAGACTGTCGCTATCTCCTCCCTTTTTAAACTCGCAGTCCCATTCAGCATGACCCAGTCTGCATTCCACCTCATCCAAGTGCACTGTGATATCCGCCTCTCCGTCATCTAATAAGTTCAGTAGTCCTTCAAAATGCTCATTTCATTTTCTCTTCACATCTTTTTCTGTTAGCGCTTCACTTCCCCATCCGTTCTGTAACTCCAACTTGTCTTCTTGTTCTACTTACACTAGTAATCTTCTTCCAAAACATACCCTTATTCATGCTGAAGTTCATCAATACTCTCTCTATTCTTTATGTTTTTTATTTGCATAATGCACTTTACTCTTGGCCATCTATCGATTTCTTCTGTATTAATCATTTGCGCTCGTTGCCTACAGATACTCTGCTTTTCTGTTTTACTCACAGTTTAAGCTCCTCATTTTCTACTCACTCCCCTTTCTCATACGCCTACCTCTCACCTTCCACATGACACGCATTCCAACCCTTACAACTCTTTTTGGTATCTCAGCGTATGGGTCCCTTCCCCAAGCTCATTCGCTTTCACCACTCCTTTATTACTTAAGTCATTCCCTCTAAACTCACTGCTAACATTCAGTCTCACCTCCAGCAAGAAATTATCAAACTTTCCACCTGCCAACCCTTCCCCTCACGTTCACGTTAACAGGCTCGACGCTCATGGCAGCAGCGCTCAGGATCGTTGCCCTGTTATAAGAAGAGAACATGAGAGGTTTACAGAGACTTATCCATACTGGCGTTATCTTTTGATACAAGTGGTTTTTCAAGACTGAGTATTGTCTGACTACTAATTAATTTACTGTGAATCTACCTTGCGTGTAAGACTGATTACTTGGTTGATGACTGTGAACAATAGTTATGAACTTTTTATCAAAGGTTTGTGGATGAGCGAGTCCACCGGTAAATGAAAGAGGCCAGAGGTCTCTAATATCACGAGTGTTTTCTCTGACTCTACCATGACAGACATTTAGGTTGATGGAAGATGGGGTAGGAGTTGTTGAGGATAGGTTACTGTAATCCTAATTAGCAGTGGGTGCAGTGTGTGTGTAGCTCTGGCAAGTGGCCCGCTGAGTGGCCCTTGTGTATGTGTGTCCTCAGTATGTAGCCTCTTTCACAGTCCAGTACAGTACTTACATAAGTCGTTAGCTACGTCGAATCGATATATCCTTCTTGATGGACTCATTTCTAAGCTCTTAAGAAATTTCCCGTACTTGTGTGACTCCGGCGCATGGTGGTGGTGGCTATGATGACATAGGCTCCTCGCAGGTCACCAGGCTACCAGCCAAGACCATCTCTTATTACCTGCAATGCCGTCAGTGGAAGCATCAGCCACACCTGGATAATTCACACCCTTAGAACACAATGGTGCGACCCTTGGGTAAAAGGCTGTGACATTATACCCATGGCTCATACGGTCGTGTTCTAGAGTTCAATCAACCGACTTAATTGATTCGACTTTGTCTGTGGTCTCCCCGGAAGTGGACGAGCTATAATTTCTTTTAAATGGTTTCTCCCTTCAGCAGGGAAATTTTACCCGTCTTCTCTTCGACATAAGGATCATATAATGTATCGAGAAATTTTCAGAACGCATTTCAAAACATGTAAAGTAGAATAAGGGACAAAAAACCACGATAATTTTCGACGATAAAGATCAGCAAACTTATTCATATATAAAATTACACGACTGGAGAAGTACCGGAGAAGTATAGTAATGTTTTGACAACGGCAAAAAATGCACATTCATTACGGTAAAGAAATGCCTACAATATGAACACATAACGCTTAAATCTATCATGTTTCAATATATATAAAACTTACATGCAAGAAATCATTGTTAAGCTATGCAAAGCAAAATCTAATCATAAGCCTTCAGTCATTCAAACGTGCAAGGACATAGAAAGTTGTAAATAAAAACATGCAGTATCATACAGGAAGCATAAACAAACATGCTAACCATAAATTAAAAAGTGCAAAGATTACAAAGCACTGGGAAAATATTCATACATAAGAAGGAAAATTATTACAAAATGTTTACTCAGATTGCAAAACAATCACAGATCACATAATATTATTTAACAAATGAATTATAGAATAGCAAAACACAGAATGAGAACAAGGCAAAAGAAAATCAATATATTTACAAAAGTCACAGAAACCAAGCAACAGAAAAATATATTTACAAAAATCATAGAGGCCAAGCTTGAGAAAATTCATATATTTACAAAAATCCTGGACACCAGCAACACTGCAACATCAGAGAAATGGCAAGGCTTAAATAAACACCAGTGCAAGAACTCTTTGCATCATGCAGTGCATTAAGAAAATAAAATGCAGACTCTATGTAGAAAAGCAATGTCCATGCTTTACTTTTTCATGCAGCTGTCATTTACAAAAAGCTATATAGGTAAACTCACAGATTATGTTAAATCAGAAGTATAAAATATGTTTCACTGCTGTTGTGTTATGCTTGTGTTTAAAGCGTCTAACATGTAAGAAGTACCATTAGTGTAATCACCATTATCTTCATCACTATCACTGATGTGATTCATATGTACTACCAGAGAAAATCAGACATCCCATAACTCTATAATTCATTTGATCAAGTACTGCCCCAGCACACAGTCCCACACCACCAAAGTTCTACCACAAAGCTCACCACACAGTCCACATCAAAACAGTTCTACCACACAGGCCACACCACCACAGTTCTGCTACACTGCCCACACCACCACAGTTCTACCACACAGCTCACCACACCCTATAAACAGGAAGTTTGAATTATTGGTATAAAAGTTTCATGATCTTCCTGTTCTTTATGGTACCAGAATATTCATTTGTTTGTATTTTTTTTTTTACCTCTTAACTCCTTAGTCATGAACTTTGTATAATAATGTACCCGCATTTTTAAATATATATCAATAATTTGGTCTACTACACCATCATAAACCTTTATATTTTTGCAGTTGACTGTTTACATTATTACTTTCAATTTTTAATTAACTGATTCCTCACAGATCAAGCTCTTAACACAGATCAAATTCTCTAAGTATATCAACCAGTGTTCTTTTTGGGTGGCACAAGTACTTATTCTGTTCAGAATCCTTATTTTTAAGGTAAATATCATAACAACAAGCATCATTACTACTTCTGTCAATAATTCTTTACAAAGAATACAATTATGGCTTTTCAGTAATCCATGACCAACATATCCTGTAACGTAATGTATACCATTATGCAAAATTAGCTTGTGTGACAGCTTTGAGATACTTTCTTGTGACTGATTAAGATATTTGCTTTGCTCATATGGATTAAAATTAGCAAAAAAATCTGAAATATTAGTACTTTCAACAATGTTTGAGACAGAGAGCTCTGTACGACGATGAGGTGTATCTTCTACATCATCTCTTTGTGATGTTTCCGATACACCATTCCCTAACTGAATAAATTCATCACTGTCTTCATATAGTTTGAAGTTTGCAAAAAAATCAGTAACAATATTGGTTTTATCCTTACATGTTACACAAAGCTTAGTATCATTAGGAGGCACAGGTGCATTCTCAGCACAATTTATGATATAAGTGTTTCTGATAGCTCTTTATCATCATGATCAAAGGTATCAGTAAGGGTATTATTGTCATATTCAATGTTTACATCTTGTTTTCTATCAATTTTCCTGTACTCTAAAAATGGGATAGCATCATCAATACAATTGCTATTTAGAGATTTATGCATAAAATTGTTACCTATAAATGTTATTATCAAATAGGCGAATTGAGGAGCAGTTGGTGCATCATTGTTTTCCCCTGCTTGTCTGATACTGCTAAAAAATTCTCAATATTGTCCTGATTGATTCTGTTCATTAGAAGATACCTGATATTGTAATGATCTTTGATATCACTCCAAAGGAGCTTTAGGCTGGAAATATTCAGGAGCCAGCTATCTACACAAGCAATACTACTACTACCTCCCAGCCACTTACAGGGTCTTAAATAGTGCTCATTTCATCAAGGAAATGAACATGATCATTTTCTATACTTATTGCACACTTTCTCTGTTTATAATGATGCTGCTGGCTACTGCTGAAAAGGTCAGATATTTCATTTATTTACAAATGCAGCAGTATGAGAGGCTTCTTGTAGCAGTGAAGCTAGTGCTGAATCAGTGTTTATACCAGCGGCTACACTTCTACTTAATGTCTGTGATGCAAAACTGACATGCATTTTGTCAAAACTATTACAATATATGTATATGTCTCTCTGTTGGTTTTGGTGCCAGGCAGATGGACACGTACTTACCAGAGCGATAAAAATCCTGCACATATTGCCATTTATCAAGTTTCCCTCATTACTAATATTATACATCATGAAGTTAATTCTAATACTTTTCATTAGATGTGGAGTATCATACAAACAATATACTTTCTCACTGGCATGAACAAAATATGGTGCTGAATTTGTAATGTTAAATTTCTTAAAGGCAGACCTATTACTGACATCTTGATCACAGACAAAGAACTTTGGGATCAATCCTGTTTCTTTGATTCTACAAATGCACTCTATGATCATTTAAGTTTTTCAGGTTTTATACACTTGTTGAAAAGAAAAATAACTTAGGTCTGCAACTTTTTTTTAAAATGCCCTACCGCCCCAAATCTTCTAGCCCTTCAAATTTATCTTTACTTGTATTGTAGTAAACACCAGCTTTAATTGATACTGCATCAAATATAATGCCACAAACTTTATCTTTAGGCTCAAAGGTCTGAGTTTTCTTTTCAAGCAATTCAAAAGCAGACTTGTTCCATCCTGCAATAAAATGTATCCTTTGTACCCAGTATCCAAGCATTCGCACTGTGGGAACAGCAAATATTTTGGACAAAAGTTTATATGCCCTTGCACTTTTGATGTATAGGTCTCGTAAAAAAAAACTTTCAATATCTGAATACCGTCTGCCTTTCTTTCGTACAGTTGACATTTCTACTGAATTTGAAAAAAATTCTGGTGAAAAGCCATCTAGATATTTAGAGGCATTGTGAATAATACCTGATGGTAATGTACAGTGTCTAGTATATCCTGCATTTGCCCTTTTTAACATGTGTATTTTCTTTGAAAGTCTACCACTTTTGAGGTATGGGCCTTGTGAAGAAAACCTTTGCATGTCTGAATAATGTCTGCCTTTTTTTTGTACAGTTGACAATTCCACTGAGTTTGAAAAAAATTCTGGTGAAAAGCCATCTAGATATTTTGAGGCATTGTGGATAATACCCGATGGTAATGTACATTGTCTAGTATATCCTGCATTTGCCCTTTCTGACATGTGTATTTTCTTTGAAAGTCTACCAGTCCTAGCACTGTACCTGTGTAGGAGTTTGGATGTGTTTACTGTTGGTGACAGATGGCTCATTATAATAGCATTTAGCACTAATACCACCTGTATGTAAAAATAGCAAATTAGGAATATAATAGAAACTTGATGCAGTAAAAATTAGGAATATTATTGAAATCTGATACAGAAAAAATTAGGTATATTATTGAATCTTGATGCAGAAAAATAAAGTTAGAAAATAATGAAAGTCAACAACCCTACACTTTGAGCACTTACATACAGATACCCAGGACGTCCTAAGACAGAGATTATTACAGTTCTAGCATTATCTTCCT
This sequence comes from Panulirus argus, assembly GCA_038088735.1. NCBI lineage: Eukaryota > Metazoa > Arthropoda > Malacostraca > Decapoda > Palinuridae > Panulirus > Panulirus argus. The sequence goes on along the minus strand of JAYMFT010404415.1, from coordinate 11,594 downwards.
TGTAGGCTACTAAGAAACCTCAAATTAAAAAGCCTATTTCAAAAAACATGAAATATGTTTTAACTTGTTTAAGATGGATTACTTTATGATTCATCAATTGTGAAAAATATATATCTAAATATTCATATCAACTTTACTAATTTTAATTTAAAACTTACCAGATGTTGTTTGTGAAGCAATATCCACTGATGGAATTTCAACAGGTTTATCTGTGAGCTGTTCTTCAGAGGTTGCAACTCCAAGTGACATCTGTCCAGCACAGCTGTGATCATTTAAAATAAAATTTATGAAAATGCAGACATTTATATTTCATATCTTACCTCCATCTTCATTATCTATTCACTACCTCACCCAGTGTGTCAGTCCATCCATCAAATAATAGTATTATAGCATGTGAATACTGTATATAGCAAGAATATATATTAAAATATTATAAAATAAAACAACCTTGTACTATGCTCTATGTAATATGACATTATGCACATGGACAACAATTTCTTGCCAGGAATATTTTATCTGGCAAGAGAGTGGACCAAACAGGAGGGGTGAGGTTAGGAACAGCCCCATTCAAGTATGTTCATATAGTTTGGACACAAACAAAGTGCACTCATAAAAGTACCATCCAATCCAGAAGAGATAACAGCACAAGAGAACATATATTACAGATCTGTAAATTTTACCATTAGATGCAGCGCTTGCACGCTTGTTGCAGTTTGAACTCTTACAACAGGTGCAGTCTGGGATACAACACTACGGCTTGTTTCTGCACTTATCACTGATGGTATCACAGTGTGGATTTATATGTCATGCAAAAACTGGTTCCGTTGAAATTACATGTTATTAACCATTTTTCTCTCGTAATTTCACATAATAAATAAAAAATATGAATGAACCATTATGATTCATACCTTTCCATTTGATTTTCGACAATGATAATGAGTACTATATACCACAATGTAGCTTTATACTGGTTTTAGATGAAAGAAGGTCGACAGCTATAGTTTCATCTGTGCTATAGGAGGCTGCAGACGTAACTTGTCCTGTTGAAAGTGAAACCACATTATACATTTTTTATGGGACCATATACTACATATATTGCATATGTTATACACAGTACATTCAGTAAAACATACACTTACCAAAATTTTTGTTTTCATCATTAAATATGTTTGTGATGGTATTGAAAAAGCTATGATGATCCTCATCATAATCAATACCATCAGTTCCAGTATCTGCCAATGAGAGGAAAACATAAAAATATTTTGAACATTTGCTTTACTGGCATAGATTTTGTTATAAATGAAAAGAAATATACTGTATACCAAAACATATATGACAAATACCTTCCAGGAAAGGATATTTGGAGAAAATCAAGTTATGACACAAAAGCTAACTGGAGTACCTACTAAATTTTAATCTGGGCAAGCAGTATGACAAAGTCTGGAATTATTAATGTAGTTCCTCTTGGGAAAGTGATGGCTGCAAACTTTAAAATATCTTTGTAAGTCTCCTGATGACTTTTTTTATGGCTGCCACAGTTGTCAGTGCATCTTTCCATCTCTTATATCTGTTAACACCAATAATGATGACATTATGTAATATGTTACATATGTCTGATCAATGTCAGTCTCAGACCTTCAGTATATGTGATGTATATATATCCAATTTTAATAACAATCACAATCTACACAAACACAAAAAAATATTCATATTACTAAACACCCAGTCAGCATTCCTACAGCGTCCAATGCCTGTAGTATTACTAAAACAGTAGATTCTTACCCTACGCTTATATTCATAAATATCTCACCAATTTAATAACAAAGATACACCTTACCTCTCTGTCCTGTGGAAAATTTTTGAAAAATGTGATAACATCCGCCGGCCATTGTCAAGTTTGTTGTAAAGTTGTAAACAATTTGAATCTCGCCCTCAAGTGGGTTTAAAAAGAAAAAAAAAGTGTGCGTTCATTTATTCGTTGGTAAAGTCACATGTCAAGACAGTCACTTTCCTATCTTTCGTTTATAGTCTTTGGTACAGTACAAAGAGATTGTTACACACAGACCCACACAGTTATAGAGTTGTAAGTTATTTCATACCCCACTGTTCTGACTTGCTGAGTTTAAAGCAATTCATCTTATTACGTCTCCCAGTGTACCTTTAAACAATGAACCTTTTTTTACGTTGGAGGCTCTTTTTACGTTGGAGGCTCTAGTCACAGACAAAAGTCCACATCAAGGCCGGACCTTAATTGATATATAGAGAGGATTATGATAGGGAAAGTATTCACGAATTTTGGAGGAATCCGCACTAATAGTCCTTCCTCGTTTTCCCTGCAATAGATATTGTCAGTTTCTGCTCCTGTGCACTGGCTACCGTGTCTCTGTTGTAGGCTGTACCATTCAATACTCGATAGGCTGAGGCCAATGGGTCGCATGATTAGTCGTGCGGCTGTCGTCTAAACTTACGAGTGGGTCGTTGTAATGTGTGCTATTTTCCCAGCAGCTCCATCCTGACCCCTTCTTAAAAGGTACGTTTTCCATGTCCACGAAAACTTAAAAGTTATTTTTCTCTTTCTTTCTTACTTTGCAATTATTTCTTTTGCCTTAATTTCATATTCTGTTTAAGGCTTGGTCTCAATGAAGATTTTATTTAGTCGCGACAGTTGCCGTGTATGTAGTGGGGACGTCGCACGCGGTCTGAGTTATCGTGAACAATTAAGATTTATGTGCTCACGCTTATCTGAGTGGTGGTTATAACTTTGAAACTCGAGGACCTTTATGGCCTAGAAAGTTATGAAACTGAGCTAACTGACAGTCGATAGGCCTAAAGCCTAAATAACCAGCCAACCAACCAGGCGCGATATTTGCGCGACTAACGAGGGTCTGGTAAAATTCAGTTTATTTATCATGAATGACGCCAGAAACGCATGGAAGGCAGTGATAACTGTGCAGTGGAGGACCATAGTGGCTGCGTCGAGAACACAGCACACTGGTGACGGCGTAAGGAGCATAAATACAACAGGTGAGCTACTGATTAACTAGGGCAACGGTGATCGTGCCAGTGCCATGCACCATCGTGTTATATACACTTAAGGTGCTTCCCTCGGGAGTAGCCAGAATAAGGTGACTGAAAACGAAATTGGCCTTCGAAATCGATAAGTTTTATCCGTTAGCAGCAGTCTTCGTTATTTCTAGCAGAAACCACACAATATTGGTATTAGGAGACTTAATACAGTTAATTTATAGGTGCGGAGATGACATTAGAATAGTGTAACCACAAGACTCTGCGTTCCTTTATGGTGGGCATGGTTTGAAGCAGAGGTAAATAGTGAGGTAAAAGTACTGAAAACGTTTAATGATACACAACGGTCCAAACCTAGGCTAAGTCGGAGTAATTCATCTTAACCAATCTTAACCCTAAGTTAGGATTAACGTAACCAAGCCTAACGCAAGCTAGCTTAACCAAAGCAAATACCTAACCTAGTCGTAATGTACCCCAAAGCAACTAAGTATTAACCTAACTGTAACTAACGTACAAATAAAAGTTGCTTTATTAAGGAAGATTCAAGCTCTGCAGCCATCTGCTAAGTTTTGCTTCGTCGATTTTGACAATGATGCTCTCCTCCAAACTCGAATCCATCTTTGGAGCCGCAATAACACAAAATATCTCACGTCAAAAATTATAACAATCGACCACATTGCAGATTCTTAAAAGAAGTGCAGTTACTCAGGAAAGTTAGTAGACCTCGACAGACGAACCCTGTTATCCCGATTCGTTCTCGTTTTGATACCAGTGCTAAAAACCTGCACACAGACAAACACACGGAGACACGGGAAGTGCGACGTTTCAGTCGGTCAAATGAACTCAATGGCCTACTTAGTCACAAGTATGTAATTAACATATATTTCTTGCGTCCATGTTTTCATTCCTGGCCCATTCTGATACACCATTTGTTAATTTATTTTAAACTTGTTCATGCACCTTGAAGTGGGTGATAGAAAATTTACGTGTTCGAACCCCTGTCTCATCTGATAATTCGTGTTCTGTACACTTAACACGTGGTGCATAGAAGGATAAGAATCTGACTGATATCAAGATATATGTCATCCAGATGCGCGCCATCACATGTATTGGAGTTTTTGTTTGTTAAGCATATTGTTAACCACTTGTTTGAAAACCCATTTTGGTAAATGTGACCTGTATAAACCACCAATACTACCCGACGCGTGAGCCAGCGTTGATGTTTCAAATGAATCACGAAAATACACCTGAAAGGGTTGAAGCTTCGTTGCAAGAAGCTGACGAACAGGTTTTAATTGCAATGACAAAACAATGCATATATTAGAATGGACAGAAAATGAGAACATGGCCGTGGAAAGTATATATTAGTTACATAATTGAGACTAAGTTGACCCTTTCCTTTACTCGAATGCGTGTGTACGTATGTTTAAACTTTCTAGAAACAAAATGCTGGGGGATAGTCCGGGATCGGACGCTGGTCGAGTTTTAAGAACTTTAACATGAAACTGTACCACAAGCAAAACGTTTTGCAATGGTGTTAAGATTAACAAGAGGAGCATCGTTACTGTATGTAATTGGGCCCTTTCAAAAAAAGGATGGTTTCGCTCCACTTTGATAAATTTGACGACGTCTTTCCTTACATATTTAACTAAGCACATTTCGTCTCATCGCGCTTTATCACATCTAAACATCAATGTTCTACTAGGTATTTCTAATCTATACTTGTACTGTAGGCGCAAGGTGTTTGACAGCATCAAAATGCGATCTCAGTGAATGCCGAAAATGTTTTCTTACTCTCCAAAACGTGCACTCAGTTCAAGAGACATTCATTTACAACTGGCGCGAAAGAAAGGCTTGCTCATATCGGACAAGGATACCAAAAACAAATGACTAACGAGCTAAGAAAAAAATAAATTCCCTTTTCTGTTTACAAATGCTTATATGAGCCTCGGTACTCGTGTAAAAGATGTAATGATACAGCCAGAAATGTTTTGCGTCGTCTAAACAAAAGAAAACATGGTAAGAAAACAAATGAAGCGTTAGAAATGTAACATGAAAATACGAAGAAAAGGATTGTAAATTACAGGAGATTTGAATATCCTCTTTGAATACTTAAACGTAGTATTTGTTTTATCGTTTACGCACTTATTTTATCCCTCTATTTCTATACATTGCTGAGGTAAACAGAAACCCAAATACAAACGAATAATATTTTTTGTGTGATGGTAGGGAGCTACGTATTTTACCATCACTTAAATGACATGATTCTGTGTAATGGGTAACATTAATAGTACAATCCTCTTCACCATCGAGCAATAGGAACCGAAAGAGATAAAATAGATCGGTCCGTCACACGTAACTCTTTACTCACATAGCACCATACTGCATATCCGAAATACAAACAGTCATTTCCCGAAACTAGTTACGGTGTGTGCTTAATAATCACACGGTATGTAGAGCGTACATAACATTTAGCGCAGTGAATCACAAGGCTTGAGCACCTCGAGTAACTTTGGTTGCTTTGTCACATAAAGCTTCAGGAGGAGCGTTGCGCTAGATGTAAAATTCCCTTCACACTTTAGCGAGGTCATACTTTCTTAGCCATCTCGCGAAAATGGTATTCTGTAAAACACCCATCACTTAAACTAAAGGAATAAATGGATTTGCGTTCGAGAATAATGAAAGCGCGACCGATTTTCACATTAACTCCACAAAATAACTGTACATGATACATATTCTACATATAGAAATATAATTTCTGCATGAAATAAAGCTAAGCTGTGCAATAGAAAACGGTGTAAAAATGGAGTAATCCTTTAGGTAAGGAGGTGGACTGGAAAGGCAGTCCTGACGTTAGCAGTCTTGAGGCTCGGAACGCTCGCTGTACAGACGTGATTGTGTGCAAAGAGGATATTGCGGAATGTATTTTTAGTCGAATTTTGTCATATTTTGTCCCTTGATGTCGTTTCCTCTCTACAGTTTTTCCCCCCTTAACTATTTTTGTGTACCCGGGTGAACTCTTCGCCAAAGAGCGATTTTGGTTGCAGAAATGGCGCGATATTCGCGAACTTGAAACTCGGGTTCGCGGAGCTTATAGGAAGGACTGCTGATAATCACATCTCTGGAGACGAGCATTTGAAGGTCCATGAGACACGTAGAGTCATCCTCAGGATTTACCGGCGGGGAACATTCATCATTTACAGTACATGGTTTACACGATGACGAAAAATCATGATTAGGAGGTGGGGTGGGGAGGTTGGTGGGAGTGGTGCTGTCTAAGCTCAGACGCACGCAAACGGGTTTATCTGTTACCTTAAGTCCATGAGACAGGCTGAGCCCAGCGATTATGACTGACATGCGAGACTCTCATTACGTTGGGGGTCTTCACCAACACGCGTTGCTGTGATGAAAGCAACATACCCTGAAACACGCACATGTATTGCAAGCAAAACACACACACACACACACACACAAACACAGGGGCCAGCACGGGTTCGAATCCTGGCCGTGGCAGTCGGCCTTTACACAGCCCAGGTGTTCATCCTCCCCTGAGGGATGATCGATAAATGGCTACCTAGACACTCTGTGCATATACCATGGGAGTAAAGACGTGGTAAATATATACTAGTCGGGGCAACACGAGTTTAAAACTCCTAACCGTAAAACACAAGCAGTAATTATAGATAGTAATTACACACACACACACACACACACACACACACATATGTACAGACTCAACATATCCGGTACAAAGAAACAAACTAAATAGGACATAACATAAACGGACCCGATGCGTCACTTGCTAAACAAACGCACAGGATTCATCGTCAGCGGAAGGCCAGCACACGTGACCCCTCGTCAGCGGAGGGTCAGAACACATGATCTACCCTTCGTCAGCAGTGTAAAGCCAATACACGTGACCCTTCGTTAGTGGGAAGCCAAAACACGTGACTCATTGTTAGCGGAAAGCCATTACACTATCACACGAGACCTATTGTCAACGAAAAGCCAACACACGTGACGCATTGTCGGCGGAAAGCCAACACACGTGACGCATTGTCAGCGGAAAGACAAAACACGTGACCCATCGTCAGCATAAAACCAAAACCCAAGACACAAAGCACGCTGAACCAAAACAAACAACGGGAAAGCCACAAACCAGTGAATGACGCAATACAAACACAAGCCCATGAAACGCAATAGCGCTAACCCAAAATGCACAATGCAGTAAATTGACTCAACCTACGTATAACGCAACGTATGCTTTGCGTTGACGCAACAAAAACCTATAACAAGTGATGCCGCAACACAGACAGCCCAAACGATATAACTCGCGCAACACATCGCAAACCAATATGAAAACTAACCCGGTGCAAGCGATGCATTATGAACCTAACACAATTCTTTATTTTTTTGTTAAAACGCAATAAGAGATTCAACAGAAACAACGCACTACTTGCCTCATAACTTGGTGAAACACACTCAACACAAGCAAAGCAACACCATAGACCAATCGTGCATCTTAAAACCTGCGTCTCAGCAACGCAAAACCGGCACACGACGACATAACACAAACCCAACACGCAACACAATGATACTACTCGAAAACACGACGCGACATCATACACACAAACCCAAAATGCGTCACACAACATAAACATTGACACACACACACACACACACACACACATGTACACCCCCCACACACAGCACCTGTTGTTCAATATTAACTCATTGATAATGAAACATGAACGACATAAATAGACAAGATGCAACACCAGAAACCCAAAACACTCACCGTTTCAAAAGCCTAACACAAGCGACACAACACAAAGCCAGTACCAACGACGTGAAACACCACACAAAACTAAGAATACAAGCTGGACACCGCTTATTCTACGTAGATGACGTATAACAAAAGCCAACACAAACTCATAAACACAAAGCCAACACAGCCGGCGCAACGCAAACCCACTGTAATCTCCGGAACCCGAAATACAAAACCATCGCAAGAAACGCGACAGATATACCCCTTCCCCCCCATAATCGCCGCAACACAAAGCCAGCGCAACACACTGCCCGCTGCAGGGGGTTATGTGGGGGAAAGTGGAGGAAGGCTAAGCCTGCCAACACAAGCCCACAAAGCCGGGTACAAACAACCAAGTCCCGACACGCGACGACGACCCCAACACACTGACTGCCATTGAGAGCGAAACATCGTAATTATCCTGCCGGACACAAGAGAAATTAAACGAAATGTAATGAAACTTAATGTGTACTTTATAAGGGACCCTAACGGGCGGTGTGTTGGGGGGGGGGGGAGTGATGGTAGGGGGTTGGTGGGAAGGATAGAAGGTAGGTTAGGGGGGGTCACTGGGCCAGCCACTCAGGAGCCGACGGAGACATAAATTCGTTTTCGGGTTAACTTTTGCCTTCCAAAACGCACACAATTTTTTCTCCCTCCTCCTCCTCTTCTTCCAGCATAAAAAAAAAGGGCGTTTTAGGAACCTGATGGTGCTAGATACATGTAGGACGGACATTTTAGCCCATGTTATAGGAGTTCATTATGCGTGAAATTTTCCATATATTGTCGTTCATCGAATCTCTTTGCTGATCAATATTTCCGGTGTGTTCGTTTTCTGTCATCTCCACTTGCCCTTCGAGTTTCTTGGTAACGGTTTTCATGGCATCTCTGATTAATTTCGTTGTAATTATCGGTCAGGGATCTTGTGGAAAAGCAGATCCTCACCCGGGTAATCTCCTCGGACGAATGTTTGGTTCCTCACGCGATCGCTCGGTCACTGAAAATTCCCGGGGGCGCGTCCATGCATTCGGACGAAATGTAAGCGTGTGGTGCAACAAGGTCGTATGCTCGGGGGACACATGCCGCATCTTAAGCCGGAGATTGTCGCGTGGCGTGGAAGACACAGCTCTCGTGGATGATGCACAACTTCCTCATTATCTGTTACGTAGATAGGGACTCCCTAAGCCGGTGAACGAAAGGAAAAGCAAGAGATGAGTAAAGATGGATTAGGAAGAAATACGTAAATAGGGCGTGCGAACGTGAGAAAGAAAATTGGGAAAAAACAAGAATGAACAGATTATCGACCTCCTTATGTTACGACGGGCGGGTTGGTGGGCGGGGATATGGGGAGGGGAAGAGGGGGGGGGGGTGTGGGGAGGCGGATGGCGCTGTGGAGAGAGGCGAGAGGAGGCTGGAGGGAGGAGGGGAGAGTAGAAAAGGGAAGAGGAAGGGAAGTAGTGAGGAGGAGTAGGGAGCGTGGTGGAAAGTGGGTAGAGGGAGGGTGGAGAGAGAAGAAGGAAGGGAAGAGGTGGAGAGAGGAGGGGAGTTGAATGTTGGGGGAGGGGGAGAGTGTGAAGGAGAAGTAGGAGTGGGAGGGGGGGTGCTGACGCCAGGTCTAATTGTAGTAAAATGAGAACCGTCACTGAGGGCTGAATGAGGCGTGTGTTGATGGCGGTGGTGAGGGAGGAGGGGGGGGGTGTTGATGCTGGTGAGGGGGGAGTGGGGGAGGAGGAGGGGCGTGTTCGTGCTGGTGTTGGGTAGGGTAGGAAGGGTGTGTTGGTGCTGGTGTGGGGGGAGGGGGAAGCGTGTTTTGTTGGTGGAGGAGGGGGCGTGTTGGTACTTATGGTGGCGAAAGAGTGCAATGGTGATGGAGAAGGAGAATATTGTTGCTAGTGGGGGAAAGGTGTGACGGTGGTGGAGGGAGGAGGGGCGTGTTAGTGCTGGTTGGTGAGGAGTGTGTTAGTGGGGGAGGAGGGAGGTGTTGATTGCTGCTGGTAGGGGAAGCTTGCGTAGGTGTTGGTGGAGGAGGAGTGGGTTGGTGCTGGTGGAGGGGGAGGAGCGTGATGCTAATGAGGAGGGGTGTGTTGGAGCTGTTGGGGGAAGGGGCTTGGCACTGGTGGTTGGGAGGGGGGGATGTTGTTGGTGGTGGTGAAAGGGGAGGGGTGTGTTGGTGGTGAGGGAGGAATGGCATATTGGTGTTGGAGAAGGATAAGCGCTGTGCTGGCCCTGACAGTAGTGGGTTATGGGTGTGTTGGTGATGGGTGGTGGGGGAGGGAAAGGGCTTGTGTCGGCGCTTGTGGTGGAGAAAGGGCTGTGTCGATGCTGGTGATGGAAGGAGGAAGAGACCTAACAAGCACCGTTCTTGGGGAGTTGGGAAGAGGGTTGGGGGGGGATGTGGAGAGAAAGATTGCTCAGAAAGCGGTGGTTAAGGGAGAGAGAAAGAGAGAGAGAGAGAGAGAGAGAGAGAGAGAGAGAGAGAGAGAGAGAGAGAGAGAGAGAGAAAACGACTTCACAAGATGCGATGGAGAGATTTTATAGGTAAGGTGGCTTGGAGAGAGAGAGAGAGAGAGAGAGAGAGAGAGAGAGAGCTCAGAGATTTGCAGTGGCCGGGAGGTGGGGGGTGGAGGTGAAAGAGATCAGAAGTTGCAGTGGCTGGGGGAGAGAGGGAGATTAGAAGCTGCCTGTGTGTAGGGATAGAGCTCGAAGCCCTATGGTGGCTGGAGGAGAAATATTCACACGTCATGGCGGCTGATGCAGAGAGATTATATGTTGCAGCGGCTGAGGAGTGGGGTGGGGGGAGGGGGTGGAGGAGGAGGGGGGAGGGATTTCATGAGTCCTAGTGGCTTGGGGCAGAGATTTTATGAGGCCTAATGGCAGGGGGTGAGATTTTATGTACTGTAGTGGCGTGGGGAGAGATTTCATGAATCTTAGTAGCTAGGGGAGAGATTTTATGTCTCAGTAGCTAGGGGAGAGATTTCTTAAGTCCTAGTGGCTGAGGGGAGAGATTACATAAATTCCAATGGCTGGGGGAGAGAATATCATGTCTTAGTGGTGGTAGTGGCGTGGGGTGGGGGTGGGGTCGTAAACGCTATTGGCTGGGGGAGAGATTTCATAAATCCCATTGGCAGGGGGAAAGATTTCATATAAAATCCCAGTGGCAGGGAGGAGAGATTTCACAAGTTCCAGTGGCTGGGAGAGATTTCTTTTTTTTTTTAAGTCCCAGTAGTTGTGGGAGATATCTCATGAGTCCCAGTTGCTGGAGGGGAAAGATTTCATAAGTTGCAACGACATTGAAATAGTCGTGTGAATTGCTTTGCATGAAGGAGAGAGTTGATAGTTGGATATGGTCAAGGAGAAAACTCACGGGCAGCGGTGTCCGGGATAGAGATAGATAGATAGATAGATAGATAGATAGATAGATAGAGAGAGAGAGAGAGAGAGAGAGAGAGAGAGAGACTTCGCAAGTAAATTTGTCTGGGGAGAGAGTTCGGGAACTGTAGTGGCTGGTGGAGAGTTCACAAGCGTCGGTAGAGAGAGCGCAGGAGCATCGGTGGCTGGGGGAGAGAATGTAGGAGCATCGGTGGCTGGGGAGAGAGTGCAGGAGCATCGGTGGCTGGGGAGAGAGTGCAGGAGCATCGGTGGCTGGGGGAGAGAGTGTAGGAGCATCGGTGGCTGGGGGAGAGAGTGCAGAAGCATCGGTGGCTGGGGAGAGAGTGCAGGAGCATCGGTGGCTCGGGGAGAGAGTGCAGGAGCATCGGTGGCTGGG
>JAYMFT010404404.1:0-18693 GCA_038088735.1 Panulirus argus | reverse complement strand
TCTAGCCCCCCGCTCCCTTCCCTTTTAGTCGCCTTTTACGACATGCAGGGAATACTTGGGAAGTATTCTTTCTCCCCTGTCCCCAAGGGAGAAGGAATACTTCACACGTATTCCCTGTGTGTCATAAAAGGCGACTTAAAGGGGAGGGAGTGGGGGGGCTGGATATCCTCCCCTCCAGTTTCTGCTTTTCTAAAAAAGGAACAGAGAAGGGGCTACGTGAGGATTTTTCCTCTAAGGCGCAGTCCTCTGTTCTTACCGCTACCTCGCTAACGTGGGAAAAGGCGAATTTGTATGAAACTACACTTTAGTTGGAGTTCTTAAGAGTTTTACTTAACTTGTGGTTTATATTTACATGTGGCACGACATGTTTTGGGGAGACAATCCACCTCATCAGGTGCCAAATCTTAATAGAGTTATCTAATTCTCACATAACACCAGCAGTCAAGGTGGGTCAGGCCAGTGTGGTGTCTATGAAGGTAGATTGTCTCCACAAAACATGTCGTGCCACATATACAGATAAACTACAGGTTAAACATAACTAAAAACTCCTACTGAAGCATGATTTCACCTTCATAACTGCCATTACAGACTAGTGTGATCACACATACACACACATGCATATATGTGTATGAGAGTGGATGAATCTTTCTTCATCTGTTCCCTGGCGCTATCTCACTAACACGGAAAACGGTGATCAATAATAATAATAATAATAATAATAATAATAATAATAATAATAATAAAAAAAAATACTTGACTGCAGTTTTCCGCATTAGCAGACAAAGAAAGGCAAATCCACTCACATACACATACTTATACATATACAGTAAATCCTTAATTTATTGGACTAATAAGGGGAAGGGATGTCTATTAATGCCAAAAGTCCATTAAATTGCATGTAACCACTTTTTTCTTCCAACTTCTCAATCACTTGATGCCATTTTGAAGTGCAAGGATTGCAAAATCATTTAATAAATAAAGTCATAATCCTCTAAATACAGCCTGGCTGCACAATAGCTTGAGGCAGACTGAGACCAAAACAAAGTGAGTCTATCCCACGCTACCAAATACAAGTGATATGATTTTTTTTTTTAAGGCTCCAGTCACGGACAAAAGTCCACATCAAGGCCGGGCCCTAATTGAAACATAGAGAGAGTTGAGAATTTGGAAAAACAGACAGGGAAAGTATTTACAAATTTTGAGAAAGTGAAAAACATGTCTCTTGAAATGAGCCAGGTCATTATTTTGTTTCAGACTGTAGAATATGACTTCTGCTTAGATGATGATGTTACTATGGCCAAGACGTTGAAGTCACTGGGGGTACCTGTTACCATTGAAATTTTGGACCGTCTCCCCCATGGATTTCTTAGCCTGTCAATGGTGTCACAGGAAGCACACAATGGATGCAAAAAGGCCATAGATCACATAAGGCATCTCTTAGGTATGGAGGAAGAGAAGGAATCTGCAAGCAGTAATACTATACCGTGAGCTGATTCATGTTCGTAATCAGAAAATTGGATAAGTATAAAATCATTCCCCAAAATATATGAATTGATTTTTAAGATATAATGCAAGTACCTGACCAACGAGTCATGAAAACTCTTCTGTGTGTTGACCGCATTTTGTTTAACAGTACTCGAAATAGAGTGTGTGAAAGTACATTATTGAATTGCACTATATTATGCTGTTAACTACTTTCTCTCCATGGATTAAGACTAGCACCTCTGTGCTTGTTTATGACACTTGTTTATGACATTTATCCCTGCAGCTTGATGCATGTCTAAATATAGATATTTTCAGTGCTTTCATATGAGTAATCGACAGTTAAAATACATTTTCCATAAGGTCTTTTTGTGCCTGTACTATGATAATTACAAAGCTTATGCATAATTGGTTATATGGATTTTTTATTTCTATAAAATGTATTTTAGGTAACAGAATTCTTTGTACACATTGAATAAGTACTGTCTTATGTAAAGTAGTGATGAATAAGTATTGTTTTATGTAAAGTAGAGAGAGCTTATGAATTAGATTTACAAAAACAGTATTATTATGTAGAGCATAGAATATATCCACTTCAGAATACTGTATATCCAACTAAGATCATTATTGATTATTTTGATGGTAGCTTAGTTTTAATGCAATTATTCTGTAAACATTTTGGTACTGAAGTAGTAAACTTGTAAAGTGAGATGGTGAAAAGCAATAAGCTGATACAAATGTTATGTACCACACTTTAAAGTTTGTCATTTCCTTTTTATGGATGTTGCATAATACAGCGTCACAATGTAACATGAGTCCATAATGATTAAGAAGTAGATATTTGGATGAATTTAGGAATATGATGATTAGTAAGGATGATAATGGGAAAGCTGACAGTAAGAGAAAGAGTTGTGCAAGGCAGAAAACATGATGCATGAAAACTCAGAGGCAATTAAGTGAAGAATGTGCAAGATGCTTGTTTAATGGAATACTTCTCCCAACTCAGACACATGGATGTGAAGCCTTAATTCCCATAGGTCAGGACAGGGTAAAGATTAGAGCAGTACAGATGGATAAAGTATGCAGTATACTTGCTGTACTCTGTAATGTATGGGAAGCCAAAACTTGTATTAAAATCCCTGTGTACTAACCAAATGCCATGGGGAGGATATGAAGTCACTGGCAATATATCACAGATCTAAAACCAAGTAAAAATCAAACATGATTTCACAAGATCACTGGTCCCACATGATGCCTGTGACAGATCACTAGATTGGCAAAGATAGTGGCATTAGTTTTTGGAATTCCCAGCTGATGTATAATTCCATATCATGTCCATAGAAGTCACTAGCAGCCAAACAAGACAGCTATGACAAAAGTCTGCTGAAGAAAAAAGTTTCAATACTTCATACTTGTTTACCATTTCCCACGCAGTGAGGTAGCATCAGGAGCAGATGAAGAATGGCCTCATTCACTTACATCCACCTCTTACCAGTCATGCAGAATGCATCGAAACGAAAGCATTATTGAAAATAAAATGATCACTCATAAGTTTCAATGCAATGCTCGGTGAAATTAGGTCAACCTAATTCTGAATAGCCTTTTAGAAGAAAATTTTATAATCCATTGATAATTGTAATACCTGGAGTGAAATGCTTCTCAACCTTCTCTTTTTTAGCTAAATGAGTTAAGGTTGAATGGACTGTTCTCATAAGATTTGTTTCTTGACCAGGAATCATTATTGTAACTTAATGCTGTACTTTCTATTCTCTTTATATTTTTTCCGAGTATGGTGACCAAAATTTATTGCAGTTTTGAAGGTGGAGACACCTGTTAATTTTAGAGTAAACTTTAGTTTCTCTGAGCAGAATTTGGAAGCTCTCCTTTTGAAGCCTAAAATTCTGGTTGCCTTTTTACATGCTTCTGAACATGGCTTACTTAGTTTTAAGTTACTGATGATTAAAACACTTCATTTATATTATTTAGCTCAGCAGAGTTCATACTACAGTATGTCTTTCTGTTTTACTACTGGTGCATAAAACTTTACTATTATTGATACTAGAATTAATTCTTTACGCATGAGCCGAGTGTATCAGTTTAAGCCAGCTTGCAGCTGCAAATGTTCATTTAATGCTGTCAGTGAGTTTTGACATAACAGAGGCAATTATCGGTATTTTTAGTATATATTAGGAATATAATTGCTACCAAGACTGATCCTTGTGGCTCTCCACTTTTTGAATACAGCCTTTCTGAGGTTTAACTGTTGATTACTTTTATGTTTATGGCCAGTCAGTTGATTTTTCTTAGTCACAAAAGTACATCATCTATACCATGTAACATAACTCTTGTTTTTCAGTTTTGATAAGGAACTTGTTGAAAGCTTTCTGAAATATTCAGTAAGTGTCAGCTGTTGTACTTTCATCATACTTCTCCATTGTATCAGTAAAGAAATCAAGCGAATTAGTTATACTTGAATTATTACATTGAAAACCATATTGCAAATCATTAATCAAAGGATGAGCCTTTAAACGATTTGCAATCTTGTTTTGAACGATGTTTCCAAAGATTTGCCAACTGTATTTCTTAAGGTAGTAAGGTGAAAATTTCCAGGTAAGAATGTGTTACTGTTTTTATTACTGTATTACAGCAAACTTTCCATCCTGAGGAACTTTCCATTTGTTAAGTGACTGATTTCAATGAGTATTTTGAAGCAACTGCAGTATCTCATTTTTAGCATTTTTCCTTGTTCTCTTCTAAAACAAATGAGAACTTGCCATTTCATTTACTCTCACTTAATGCTTAGGGCAATGGGAGCTCAACTGAGGTAGTCTTTCCAGAAATAACTTACCATTTACATTATTATCATGGTGAGTAGAGAATCATTTTGCAGGAAGTATGGGTAGAGTTTTTACCCCTTTCAATGCTATTTGCATCAATCAAAGCATACATAGTAGGGTGTTATTAGCATCAGTCTGTGCAAGCAATTTTTTGCAACAAGTTGAATTGTGCACACATTTTATTCTCTGTTCGTTGGCCACAGATGGCAACATAAACAAAGGATGAGTCACTGGAGCAGCCAAACCAAGAGACCTCAGTGGCCATGGTTGGCATGTGTGTGCCTTGACTCAGAATTCAGCAAGTTTGTGGCACCCACTAATGCCTGTACTGTCCACTGTCACATCCACACTCTCCATGCATAGAATTGGTCAAACTAGTATATAAAGTGTTTTTTCTAAACTATGAAAATGTTTAACTCATAATTCTTAAAAAAAAAGTAATAGTGGTGATCATTTTTTTTGTGCACCTAATCATAGAATATTGATACAAAGTTATGAATTTTTGAATACTTAGGATTAGCCAGTCTGTTATATAATGTGCTTTTCTTGAACTATTAATGTTGTCTTAATTTAAATGAAAAATGTAACACATATTTTTTTCACCTTTTCATTTATAGCTGCCAGATGCAAAGGGATCACTATTGCAGCTGTCAGATTCTAACTGATAAGAGGCCTTCCCCATAGTGTTAGTTGGATAACTGACAGCTGTAAAATTTCTGAGGGTGAATTATTACTTCTGGAGACATATGGTAGCAATTTGTGGCTTGAGGCCACATGTGAAATAGGAAAGGAAGCATCAGCATATATCTCATACACATGTAGGACTCTGAACTCATGTGTATATGGTGTGAGTGTAGGACTGGAAGGGTTAAAAGGCTACTTAACAGCATCAAAAGTTCAGGAGATGGGGCCTTATGTGTAGAACTCTCTTCGCATGCCATACAAACAGGCAAGTACCCTCTTCACAAACACATCCCCCTTTACCTCCAAAAGTGACCTTTTGGGCCAAATGTTAGGAATTCCAAAGAAAAATTTCATATGGAGCTCATTTCAGATCACACTTTTGGCAAAATACCAGAAATAGTGCATTCAGTTATCCTTGTAAATTATGAACATACAGATGGTCCTTGCATAACATCAGAGATGTGTACATTTGAAGTGCTATATGAAGCAAAACAGTTTTGAATGAAACTAGCTTTGCCATAAATCTCATGCATGATATTAATCAGGGTTATGTTTTTAGGTCTAGCCTGGAATAAAAAATTCCTTGTATTAGTTATTAGATATAAAAAATCATATTATTATACGTCAAAACACAGTTCTGAATATACAAAATATTAATGTTGATGACATAACACTTAACAAAGATGGTTGAGGAGCTAGGCTAGGTTGGTCTGCTGGCAAGTGGGGTTGTTTCCAGGATGGAGGGGCAGCATCGTGTTCTTCTTCACCTAGGCTCTTCTTTGAACAACTAAAGTATCTGTCCAAGAACTGCTGAACAGCTATTTTCTTCTTTAGTAGCTGAGTAGTGGGTGATGCTTTGTATTATGATGCTATTAGGTGTGGAGTTGCATCCTCTGTTAGGATAATTTTCTCTGAAGATTGCCATTGCTTTCTATAGATAACCAAAGGCCTCTGATAATCTTTTCTTTATGTTAATGCTCACATGGATGGTGCTTCAGTAGCCACAACATTTCTTTCAGCCTCATTTTGTTCCAGTTTCTTGAGATCTTGATTAGATAAATCTTTTCCATGGGATCCAAGTGGTTTTACTGCATCTCCTTCTTTCATAGTGTCAGAACCAACTTCTTTGGTCTTCTGCACTTTGATGAGCTGAAGGTTGCCGACACATTCAGGCCAGATTCTCCTCCTCATCATTCATGTTTTCCATGTAACTTCTTGCCACAACTCACCAGTGTTGTCAATTGGTTATGACATTATAGCCATGCTAGAACTCCAATATTGTCAGCTTATTTTCACCCTCTGTTTCCCTAACGGGGTGGAAGAAACTGTGAATTGAATAGTAATCCATAAATGTAGTTATAACTCCTGTAAACCATACGTGGCAGTCAGGTGAAGAAAAAATATCTGAATATGTTCAGGTGATTAATGCTGTTGTCTGGTGGCACATATTATGAGAGCTATATTTTTCTTTGTCTTTTTACATATATGATATTTCTTAGTTTTCATATTATGTATAAGTTAAATGAAATTAATTGAGGACTATGTATGATTTGATATGAAAAAAAGATGTGTTTCTCCTTTATAAACCCTTGAAGAAGTATTTATATATCAAGTTGTACTGAATAATACTACTGCAGGTCATGATCAAATGGGTTTCACAAGACAACCAATAACAACCCTATATGTTACATTATGTCATCAAGATCCATTAATGAGTACATAAGGATGTTTAGCACACTTTTGTAGAATTTACCTTAGAAATACGTATATCAACCTTTTTATTTTGGCCTTACACATACGTAGACCCTAACCTTTTTTAAAGAGTAAGGAGCAGGATCTGTGTTTCTAGAGATTGCTGATTTATTCATAGCATCCAACAGAGTGACTCAGGTATGTTTACTGCCTATAAAATTACAATTGTAAGTTCCAGCTAGGTTAACCTCATTCTCAAATGAGTAAGGTGATTGCAAGGACAGTACTATTTTTGTGAATTCAAGGACGTAATATGTTTTTTTAAGTTACACCTGTTTGATGGGTAAAGGCAGAAGTACCAGTACATTACACTTACTAAAGGGTCATCCAAATCCAAAGAACAAAATTTGCTCACCGTCAGTCTTTGCTACATGCCAGTCCTATATCATCACCATGTTGCTCATAGCACTGTAATTTTTGAATGAAATCATCTTGTACACCTGTAATCCTTTAACCACGATTACGATGAGGTCTGCACTTTGACAGTGGCCAGCCATTACCATGAGGTGTGCATTTGTGTTGTTTGAATGCCAGATAGTAAGATTGGAGAGCACACTGTATTGATAAGAAGAGATGACTCATATCTTGAGTGAGTATAATTAACATTGGCAAAGATGGTATGACCCTGGCCTGGACACTTGGATGCTCTACATATATTAGTGGCTCATTAGCATAGTCTTGAGGAACCAAGTTTAGTAATAATGATTCAGCAGATGTTGAACTTTTAGCACAAGGAAAAGTTCTTTGTGTATTAGAAACATGCATCAACAAGTGTCAACAAACAAGCAATATGCCAAGCGCATGCAAAGCACCAAATTTAAATGGCTGTACAGGGACAATAGTAGTTGATATATGAGATTTGTCCTTTTTTAACTTTTTGATTCTTCCTATTTCTTGATGAGAATGAAATATTTTATTGTAATTTTGAGAAGTTTAAAATACCATCATCTGGAGGGTCCCACTGGGGTAAGGCTTTATCAGTCTTTTTCAAAGGATTAATTTGATTGATTTTAAGATGGCACTTTGATCATCCATGTTAGTTTTAGAAGTATTGTTTTTATGTGCAGTTTCATAACATTTGATAGTAAGATTATGGACTGAAAAAAATTTTTAGTTGAGAAATATGTTTTTGATATTACATAATAACATTATTTCTTATCCCTTCTTTGATTGCAGTGACACTGTATTATAGCTAAGAAATATGATTTTGTTACTATGTGATTACTTTCTCTTGCATCCCCTCTCTGTTTAAAGTGACATCATCTTATTAGATTTTGGAAACTTATGTTTGAGAAGTTTCCTTGAGCTGCTTGCCTTATTTTGCTGTGGGATATTTATATAAGTAGATGAAAATTTACATAGTAAGTCAATAAAGGTGAAGTGGTTAGAGGACAAATATGTGGTGTTTCAGAGTTTGATCAGGTTGAAAACTCTTGTTTTTGATTGCGCAAGTTTTCCAGGGACCAGAGGAAATGCCATCCATAGATTTGTCTTTTATAGTAGACAGGGAATTGGAAGATCAGAAATGGTATCAGTTATGTAAGCAATGCTCCTGTTTGATTCTTGTTTGTGAATTGTGGTTGTTCATACAAATCAGAAATTTTTATACAGTAGCATCATTTTTAGAGAGTACTGTGAAATGCTCTTTGGGATTGGATCCTTGAAGAAAAGCAGGGAAATGGAAGAACAAATGCCTTCACAAAGGGCTCTTTCACAAATTTACATGTGAGTGAAAATAGGTGCAATTAAGCAAGTATTATTAATTAAAGTGTAAATTGTTTTATGTATAATGTATGTGTTTATAAGGGTAGGAGATAATTTATTTATGAATGTAGTATTTATACAATAGATATATAGTGTAATGTTCTATCTTTGTAAATCTTGTAAGACATCTCTCACTCTCCTTTTGGGTGGTTACATATGTCCTTGTGCTTTCAGAGCCCAGACACTTGATGCTACCACCCTTGTCACCCACATATTTTCCCACCTTTTCCTCACCCATCAGTCTTAGGTCCTCCTCTTCTTTATGTCTTCTTCCCTGTCACTCACTGATGTACCCTTGCCCCTCCTACTATTATATTCCAACATTAATCTTTTTCATATGTGTATTTAATCTGAGAAGCCTTTCCTTGAGTTTTTCTCCCCCAGACTGAATTCCATGAACATTATCAGAAAGAGCACTTGCTCACAAGGAGATCAAACTATCATTTTACCTTTTCATTAGGGTGTAACCACAAGCATTTCACACTCTTCAACCAATGAAGTCAGCTAATTCTCAATCATAGGGTGCCCAGGCAGTGTCCAACTCACTCCTATGCTATCACTGGCATGCCACCATCCCACATCACTCATTTGTTGCTTTTGTAGTGTACACGTTACTGGTTTTTGTTTTGCTGTATTTACTTCTAACCCATGGAGGTGTGGGAATTGTATTCTTTACTCCTGATTATGGTGGATATGAATTATCATTCTATTTCACAGGAATTATGGGTCAGCTTGTACCCGTCAGGTGATCGTGCAGTGCTGCTGCATTAGAGTAGGGGTTTTTAAACACTTTGGTACCACAAAACCTATATATTAAAAAAAGAATTCTTGAAAATTTGACCACAAGGTAGAACTTTAATGATATAAAACAAATAATAATAGAGAAAAATATATACTCACACTAGTTTTTATCCTTATAATTTATGAAATTTATATATTTGATTATTTGATATACAAAAAATATAATATACCTATCAAGCTTTTGTAAAACCTATTTTGAAAACTCTTGCATTAGGCTACAGAACTTGACTCATTTTACACCTTTGTGTTGTTTTCACTATAAGTTTATGCTTACATTTTCATTATATGTTTATTTGAAAAGTACATCTAAACAGGTTGTTATTCTTTTTTAAGTACATTGTGCTGGGAGCCATAGATCTTTGTTTAAGTGAACTGCCTTTCCTACTATACGTACATAACACAGGAGATACCTTTATCAGGGAAGTGGGCTTCCTTGATGTGCTCACCAATGCATTCTGGTGATGATCCTTCAGAGTAATCCAGAAATGGTTACCCTGGTGTTTTATATGGTATACATTAGGCTTTTCCCATTTCTTATACTTACATGGGGATGTTGGCAACAGTGTCCAAAGGTTTTGGTAAATTAGTTCGCCTAGCTGAAAGATTTTGTTTTGGCTGGTATGGGCCACACTAATCTTTGATGGCACAGCTGACATTTCCTGTGTGTCTCATCTACATACTCTTTTATATATGATCTTCTCCTAACCCCTTGTTACCAGAGGGTGGGGAAGACAGGCCTAAGATTCTCATTTCACTGTTAGGGTACCAATGATACACTAGGGAGAACCATATTGGGTTTTTGTTGGAAACCCAAACAAACAGTGCAAACATCCTCATTGTCGTTTGTTTGTAGGACTTTATTAAGGTTTGAGCATAAGAGCAAAGCTCTTTTTGCATTTTTTCAACTTTTCTAGCTCTTCAGCCATGGATTCATCACCAGCTTTTTGGACTCTAGATTTCAAAGCACCAGTTCCATCACAAGTACTGCCAGTATCTGTGCAAGGGGATGAAACATGACATTAAAGTCCTTATAAAACACGTTATGGTTGTGGTGAAATGTCACCAATAATCATGGGTAATTTTTGTCATCCTGTCTGTGTATATCTCATGTAGCCCTAGTCATTGGAACCCAAAATACCTTCACTGTGGTGACTTTGCACAATCATAATGACATGAAGTTGTGGGACACATCTTAATGTGCTCCCTAATCCTCTCAGCTATGACACCTATTGTATTCACTGGTTTACACTTCCCTTTCTTGTTGGGGACTGGAGTGCTTGTAAGAGTAGCCTTCTTGATAGCATCATACACATGACCATCCTTAATACCATGTATTGAGCTGAAGTATGCCTCAAATTTCTTATACATCTTATTTTCATGCTCAGCAGAGTTAGTGGACCTCTTCTTCACTTTCCTTTTATGGGAACTACATCTACAAGTCTCTGAAGATAGGATTTTAGTGTCTGATAATCACCAAGATTCCAAAATTCTTCAAAAGATTGTATCAGTAACAGGCCCGGTCACCTTATCAAAAATCCATCATGACATGAAGCACCAAAAGTACAAGCTTCCTTTACTTTGTTTTCACACTATTGCAAGCCTCACTACAATCCTTTTTCTGTTTTGAGGTTATTTTCTCCCACTTTTGTACTCTCCTCTCCCCCCAACTACTACATGAGGAACCAGATACATTACTGTCAACACTGTCCCTATTATTATCCTTCTGTAGGGCATAATTTCGTTAAAACTCTTTATACTAATATGGGAATATTTCTGTGCACTTGCACACATTTACACTGATTAGGTAGCAGGCTGCTGTTGCATCAAGCCTGGGATCTCGATTCTCATTGGTCAATTGAGGTATCTTGGGCATATCATGAAAGGCTCAGCCACTTGCCCAGGTAGTTAGATGGAGATCCCGAGTTTTTACATTCCATTTCAGTACCTTTTCTTGCTAAGGATCATAATACAAGAATATGACTGTGTTTGCATTGAGAATGAATATACATTTCCAAACCTTAGCAGTATATCCATTCACCATATGAAAGAAGGCCTGAACAATGATTGGGAGTTATAAAACTATAATTCTATTTTTGTCTTTGTATTTAACCCACCACTCATTACCCTTTCTAATCTGCCCACCCCCCTCCTTTTGCATGTCACATGGATCTCTTGCATATGCCAGTGCTGCTTCTGTAAATATTTCCCTTTCCTCACTGACTCCCCTTGGTTTATTAAATCTCACCTTTTGCCATT
Organism: Panulirus argus; assembly: GCA_038088735.1. Classification (NCBI taxonomy): domain Eukaryota; kingdom Metazoa; phylum Arthropoda; class Malacostraca; order Decapoda; family Palinuridae; genus Panulirus; species Panulirus argus. The sequence goes on along the minus strand of JAYMFT010404404.1, from coordinate 7,117 downwards.
CTGCACTCAGTCTTTCCTGGTATTTCTACACGTCTCTTTCCGAAGCTCACTTACTCTCACCACTCTCTTATCTCTGACATTGTTTCCTCTTTTAAGAAAATCTCTACAAATCTTCACCCTCTTCCCCACAAGATAGTAATAAGACATCCTACCATACAAATCTTCACCCTCTTCCCCACAAGATAGTAATAAGACATCCCACCAGCTGTCTCAGCACATTCATATCCAAAAGTCTCTTTTACACACCTGTCAATTAACATGTAATCCTGTAATGCCTTCTGACCATCTTTTCTATTCATATACATATACTTATGTATTTGACTCTTTTTAAACCAGGTATTCCCAATCACCAGTCCTTTTTCAGCACACAACTTCACAAGATGTTCACAGTTACCATCCACTTTACTATATATTCCATGTGCCCCAATTATACCCTCAACTGCCACATTACTCACCTTCACATTTAAATTGCCCATCACTAATATCTGATCTCTTTCCCCCAGAACTGCTGACATACTCACACAGCTGCTCCCAAAATGCTTGCCTCTCATGATCTTTCTTCTCATAGCCAGGTGCATATGCATCATTAATAATCACCCATCTCTCACCATGCACTTTCATTTTTACCTACATCGGTCTAGAACTCGCTTCCTTACATTATTTCATACACTAACACAACTCCTGCTTCAGGAGTAGTGCTATTCCTTCCTTAGCTCTTGTCTTCTCACCAACCCCTGATTTTGCTCCAAAGACAATTTCAAACCAATTTTATCCCTTACCCTTGAGCTTCGTTTCAATCAGAACCAAAACATCCAGGTTTCTTTCCTAAAACATACTACCTATTTTTGTTTCTTGTCATCTTGGTTACATCCACACACATTTAGACACCTCAGTCTGAGCCTTTGAGGAGCATGAGCACTCCCTGTTATGATCTTTCCTCTGTTCTGTCTTTTAGCAACTGAAATACAAGAAGGGAAGGGTTTCTAACCCATTTCACTTGTTTCTGACAAAATAATTCTTTTGAATGGTAAGGCAACAAAAGTCACAGAATTTGTTTATATATTTACTGAAAAGTGCTGTACTGGGGTTACACATTAGAGCAGCCACAGACATTGAGTTAAAAGATATTCCATAAAAGCTTTCCAAAGCATATGATTTGATCAGATTTGTGCCGGTAACACCGGTAACACCAGCAAATTTACTGTGCACCCCATGCTCATCCTGTCAGTGGTAGTGTAAAAGAATTACAGAGGTCATAAAGGGTCTTAGTCAGGCCCCAGTGGGTTGATATTACATAGGATGTTACAATTCATAGCAGGTATTTCATTACATCATTACATAGTTTCATATGGTAAGTTTTACTGAAGAGATGCACCAAGTGGACACATACTTAAAATTTCAGGTATCTTGTTATGAACAAAAAGGTGTTGTGACATTTCCTGCAGAGTTTGTTTAGACCTGTCTCTAAAAGACTCTATTTTCTCATATTCTATGACATATTGTTCTAGTTTTTGTCCAGATCTTTAACCACAAATATAACATTTCACATGATTGACATCTCCAGATAGGCCAGGTCTTTGTATCTGTACTTACCTGAACTCATCTTTGTGCTTCAAATAGGTCAGTTAGTTCCTTTATAATTGCAGTTTTGGGGCTTCTAATTGAAACCCGATGTTATTTTCAACATCTTCTTGGCCAAAGCATCAGGTTTGTCATGTTAACAGAGGCCTGTATGAGAGGGAATCCATAACAATTTGATTTGAATCCCTTGAGCAATAATGTTTGAATATATGTCTATGGCTTCAGAGACCAACATGTTACATTCTTGTCTCTGTATGTTAAGGGCAAGTAGTGAAAATAATGAATCAGAGATAATTAGACTGTCTGTTGTAGTGATTTCTTCCAGCTCAAGAGTATGGCAGAGTATGGCAGACAGTTCAGTTTGTAGGGTAGATGCCCAATTGTTACTTCTAACTTGGCACTCCTTAAGGTGGAGTACTTAGCCCCACTTTATTCAGTGTACTAATTAATGCATGACTGAAATCAATTGTGCAGTTTCCCAGAAATATCACCTTTAGTTATGCTAATGATATTCTTGTACACACAAAAACATATTGTGAAATGCAAAGTGTTCTTACCTGTGTACACATTGCCTGCCCTACCAACAGCAGAATCACAAGAACCATCAGTATAGATGCACTGGGCTACGTTATCTTTAGTCTGGAGTTTCTGTATATGTTCAAAGGCACTGGTCTTGGCTGAGTGTTGAAGGTGAAGATTACAGATGATCCCTGACTTATGATGGGTAACGTTCCAATAAACCCATAGTAAGTTGAATATGTTGTAATTTGGAAATACATTTAATACATTTAATATTGTACATCCAACCTACCAAACATCATAGCTTAGCCCAGCCTACCCTTAAACATTCTTAGAGCACTTACATTAGCCTTCAGTTGGACAAAATCATCTAATAAAAAGTCTGTTTTGTAATAAAGTGTTGAATATTGCACCATCGTAAAGTCAAAAAATAGTAAGTCGAACCATCATAAGTCGTGGATCATCTGTATAAGTAAATAGATTCTTAGGTGAATAAGTAGGTTTAGTGATGTCAAAAGGATCATCTGTAAAAGTAAATAGATTCTTAGGTGGATAAGTAGGTTTAATGATGTCAAAAGGGAGTTATCTGCCCAAAAGGCTGGAAATGCTGCTGCTTCCTAATTTTATACAAATTGTGTACTGAAAACATTGTCATGTGGTTGGCTTTTATTTGGATCCATTTAGATTCACTTGTGCCTGTCATGTGGTTGGCTTTTATTTGGATCCATTTAGATTCACTTGTGCCATGGCATATATGGTTTAACAATTCTTTAGAGACAACACCATCTGGATCACCAAGCAGAAATTTCAATCCTATCATAAGGTTGATTTCAAGTACTCTGTCTTCAGTGCTAGGAATACCAAGCCTTTTTTGCATGTTGAGTACTTTAGTGGTTCATGGGCAACCAAGTTTGGTTCTCAAGGCTTCATTTAGCATTTTTCAAGTCTGTTGATACCTTTGCTGTTACTTAGGACCAAAACTGTTGTGTGGCAATCTATTAGAGACCTAATATAAGCTAAGTACATTTAGTTAATGATTCTGATATTTGCACCATAATTAGGATTGTACCCTGCAACAGTTCTAAGAGCTCTGAGTCTATCTGTATATTGTTGATTTAGTTTTTGCACACTAGCTGTAGCAGTTGCGACTGAGAAAACAAGATATTTGAAGGAGGAAACATAGTTAATCGGATTTCCACCACTTGTCAACTTAGATGGTCTGCTCCTACCTTTACCAATTCATTTATTGAAGATCTTGGCTCTATCTGCAGAAATGATAAAGCCAAGGCTTTCATAGGCTGTGTGCATGTAGTTAAAAACAGTTTGCATTTCATGATATGTTTTCGTGTGTACAAGAATATCATCAGCATAGTAAATGGTAATATTTCTGGGACACTGTGCAATTGATTGCAGTAGTGCATTGATTAATACATTGAACAAAGTTGGACTAAGTACTCCACCTTAAGTAGTGCCAAGTAGCATGTCTTTAACTTCACTTTTGTAGCCTTGAAACAACACAACAGACTTTCTTTTAGAGAGACAGCTGAGTATCCAGTGCAGGAGCAGGCCACCCTGCAATACCTGCAGACATCAGTGGGTTGGAAAGCCCTTGAGAACTCACTTATGGTTTGAAAAGACACATCACACTTAAGATGGGGCTGCCATTCTTAATAGGGTCCCATAGAAGCAGGAGCTCAGTTCACTTATATGTTTTGTTCTGGTCTGTTATATATTCTTTATTATCTATCCTATTTATTCCATTTTCTCTTCACTCTTTCTTTCCCTTATTTCCAAAATTGATACATCAAATATTTTGAATTTTCTGTATCCTGAATATCAAAAAACAGTTCACCTATTATCTGATTTTGGTTGACTATGTATGGTTACTCTAATATGATTAATTCCTTTCTTTGTTTTACTCAGGGCACAAGAGAAAATGACATAAATTATCTCTCTGCCCATCAACAGATACAGGTTGTGTGTTCTTCTGAAAATTTATTCCTGTCTTTTAAAGGCAGGCTTTTTGTTCTATACAGGAAGGTGATAATGGATTCAGTCTGTTTATGTGCAGTGTTTCTTTAGCCTTATGTCTTTCTTCAGATTTCTGTGAATTTTTAAACGTGACGTAGTTTCCAGTTTCTTGTGTCCCATTCTTTTATTTTCATAAATATTTTATTTCTTGCCATATTCTTTAGATACCTGTACTCTATTCTTGTCCCTCAGAGTGAGTATTCCATCGATTATATCCCTTTATCTTTTTCCACCATTTTCATTTTTTGTATTCCTCCAAGTAATTTGGTCCCATTTTCCTTTATGGTATACTGTAGATATTTAACCTGCCCTTCCATAATCCTTGCTTGTGCTGTGGATACCCTATTTCCCCTCTTAGTAGTATTTCCTGGGTATATAGTAGTGCACCCAAAATCTGCCTATGTACAGCATTTTATCCTATTTTAGAGTATGTCTGTTTTAATTTTTGTAGAATTTATTAAGTTTAATCCATTTAGAGTAACTGATTTAATTTTCTAACTAATACTTTATTACAGCTTTGTACAATATCAGGATATATCATATTTCCTCTCTGTGTGGCTTTTTGAAGCATTTTTTCTCTTATATTTTGAAACAATTTTCATTTATTATTTTGATACCCCCTTTTACTTTCTGGCAGGTTTTCATATTGAAAATGATTATATTACTCTTGCTTTCATATATGTCTCATCCTTTATGAATACTCACTCTATTTATTGTGTTGATCATTTCTTGTGCTTTTTCACTGTCTTTGCTAGTATCAGTCCATCACCTGCAAAGAAAATTGTGTTTATTTCAACAAAGTAATCATCTTCATAACCATCCCCAAATTTCCTCATTTCTTGTATAATTTTGTGTGTTACAAGTTTAAATTGCATGGAACAGCCACTTATCCAGGATCTGGCCTGGGGAAGAGCAAATTATGCACTCACCAAGATAACAACGAAAAGTTCAAAACGAGAATGGTATTTAAGAACACATTGTATCTCAGAACTTAGCACTTTTTGAGTTATTTATGTGTTGAAATAAATCACTAATGTAAGTCAAATTCTCTTAAGATTAAATGCAGCTGTTGTACTCACATAAGTTTATGAAAGTGCACTTTCATTGCTCTATATTCATATTCATATACCTCCATATGTGAAAGTAAGTTTGGTAAAGCTTTTAGCTGCTGATTAATGTGACCATTTTTTAATAGAAGTAAATGTATGATATTTGAGAGCATAGGACAGCTCAATACAACAATCAAGAGAATTTTGTTCAATGAAATGAATTGATATAATTTTACTTATGAGAAAATTTTGTTATTATAAACTTAGATGATTGTTTTAGGAAGATGATATGTTGTTTCTTGTGTTACAAGTGTAAATCACTGAAACAGTTAAGAATGCTTACATATATATTCATTCCTTTTGAGGGAATAAAAAGGTTAGAATAAAGAATTTTTTTTCATACATATTCGCCATTTCCCACATTAGCGAGGTAGCAATAACAGAGGACAGAGCTTTAGAGGGAAAATCCTCACTTGGCCCCCTTCTCTGTTCCTTCTTTTGGAAAAGTAAAACAGGAGGGGAGGATTTTCAACCCCTGCTCCCATCCCTTTTAGTCACCTTTTATTACATGCAGGGAATACATGGGAAGTACTCTTTTTCCCCTATCCCCAGGAATAAAGATAAGAATTATATAATTCATTATTATTATTAAATTTATTATATACTGTGTAGCTCATGGATATGCCCCTGGTGTGTTAGAGCCATTACCTTCCTGTCTTATCCCTCTTATTTTGTTTAATTCCACCTTTTCATCATTTCTTTAACTTATGCGTGTTATATCCCCTTTGTAAATGTTTACAATCATGTTTATTAATTTTGGATGCACATTGCAGTCCATTAACATTTTTGTTAAGTTCTTTCCTTCACCAGGATCAGATGCTTAACAAAGAGTCTGTTCTTATCACTAATAATGCTTCTTTTCTTTTTATGTTACTAGACATATTGTTTTCAATGCAGCTCTCCTCTATAAAGCCACCTTGATTTTATTTGGCTTCGTTATTCTCATATGGTTTGAAATTTCTTTTCCATTCCCAACTGACATAAGACTCTTGCATGATATATTTCTGGCAGCTATAGGCCTTTGTTCTTTTGTTCAGGTTATCTCAACTTTTGGAATCATATTTGTTCTTCCAAATCCTCCACTCACCTGGAATTTCCCCAGTCTACATTATTTTTATTTAAGCAGTTTACCAGTAATTCCAAATATGTCTGACCATTCAGAAATATTTTATACAGTTCTAATTTCAGATTATTAAGTCCACTAGCTTTAATGTATTTGTATTTTCTTCCAATGTTCATTTTTTTATATTTTGAAGGCTCCAGTCATGGACAAAGTCCACATCGAGGCCAGGCCTTAATTGAAATATAGAGAATTATGAATTGGAAAAAGAAAAGACAAGGGAAAGATGTGTCTTTTAAAATGAGCAAGGTCATAGTCATTGGGAAAGACATGGGAAGGTAGGGAGTTCCAAAGCCTCGACATGTAGGAAAAGAAGCAGTTATCAAAACGGCCCACTCTTGAGTTGCCGATGGCCACATAATAATCATGTGATGCAACAGCTTGCCAGTGCTTATGTGGTCTAGCTAGTGATGGGGGCATACAAGCAGCCAACTCTCAGGAGCAAAAACCAAAGTAATACCTATAGAAGAGGGAAAGTGAACCAACACTGCAGCGTAAGGTAAGGGGGTCAAGTTTGGAAGTTAGTCTGGGACAGTTAAAAATTGGACCACTTTCGACTCAACTCCGTCAAGTAAGGAAACAAAGCTAGAACCACCCCAAATGTGAGAGCAGTATTCCATTCAAGGACAAATCAATCCCTTGTATAATTAGAGCAACTGTTCAGTAGAGAAGAATTTATGACATCTAAACAGGACACCCAGTTTCTTAGAGGCAGACTTAGCTATTCCTGTAATGTGGAGTTTCCAAGAAAGAGTGG